>VDFB02064659.1:0-80521 GCA_007258455.2 Sequoia sempervirens
TAATTTCTATTCCTTCATTATCTATGTTTGAAAGATTATTTGATTGTAAATGCCTTTGTTTGGAAAATATTGTTTTTAGAATGCATGATATGCTTGTTCTTATGGACTTAGTTATTTCCTAGTTTTGGAACAATCTTTGAATGCACAATATTCTTGTTACTTCCTCGTATGGAATACTCTTGTGTAATCCTTGATTGGGTCTCAATTTAGTGAAACCCTCTTATTTGGGAATACATTTATATTATGTTGAAGCATGTGTGGCTTCTATGCATTTAGAACTAAACTTAGTTTGTTAAGTCTATATGGATATGACATGAAAAGTGAGATGTGGAATATGTTGCCATCTTGAATTGTTAGCTTATGATTCTAGGTAAACCTTTGTGGATAACATGGTAAAAATATAATGGGAATGATAGCATGATATTCATGTTGTCATTGGTAGGTTGTGATGTCATGCAAAGCATGTTGATAGCCTATGCTTGATTGTTTACTCATATCTCCTTGAAGTAGGAAGATAGTCTTTTCCCTAGGGATGGGGAATATAAATGATTGATATATCAATATTCAACAAAAGGGTTGATAAAATGTATTTTATAATTATGTTGTTTTCTTATTTTGATTAAGAGTCTATTCCTATTCATGGAACTCAAGAGGACTCACAATTTGCAAACCCATAGTCATATTGAGAAGAGCACTTGTAGGTGAAAAAGCACAAACCCATCTCACACTAATGTCCTCCAATTTATATACTAATGTAGTCAACATGATAAACATATGAATATTTGAGGTAGATTGGAAGAGAGGTTCTATGATTTGTTTATGATCACTTAATTGTTACATCACTTTTGATTAAAACCCTAGGTTGGGAATAACCTATTTGATTGGGTTGCTTGATTATTAATGAAGAAAATAAGTTGGGATTAACCTATATTATTTGATTGATCATTTAACTATTGATTATATTTTTGATTGAGTCATTTATTGATGATATTATATTCTTGAATGGAGTTATTTATTGATGAGATATACTCTTGATTGGAGTCATTTATTGATGGGACTATACTTTTGAATGAGGTCATTTATTGAGGTCATACATCTAAAATGAATGCACTTAATGTTGTGGTCATACTTGTGACTAGAGTCATTTAAATGTTATTACATTATGATTACTCAGGGTGTTTAATTAAGTTATTCTTGGGATTAGGATAATCCATGGGAAAGGGTGTAACCTAGATAATCATTTGTTATGAACTTGGATATTCCTGGGGTTAGGGTATTCAGGGTTAAGGGAATTACCTTGTTGAACATTTTGTTATTTTATCACTTAGATTGAATGCATGTTATGTTTATGGTCAATACCAAATCGAGCTACTTGGGCATGCATCCTTGATGTCCCCAACATTTTTGCATACATTCTAGATGTCTTCATCACTGTTGCATGTGAGAAACCCTTGAAAAAATTCTTGTAATAGTTGTATAGCCCAAAGAACCCATGCAACTCAGTAAGGGACTTAGGCAATTACCATTCAAGAATTGTTTGGATCTTCTCGATGAACTTGACACCCTATGCACTAATCACATGACCTAGATATAGAATCTCCTTAAGGAAAAAATCACACTTCGAGGCCTTAGCATACAAGGATTTCTCTCCCATGATACCCAAAACCTCATCCAACTATTTCAGGTGATCATCCCAAGTCTTACTATAAATGAGAAAATCATCAAAGAACACTAGAAGATACTTATGTAACTACTTGTTGAAAATATGGTTCATGCATGACTAAAAGGTAGTAGGTGCATTAGTCAACTCGAAGGGCATGACCAAGAACTCACAATGTCTATAGTGACACCTAAAATCTATCTGGGGAATACCTTGTTCCTTGAACCCGATCTGATGGTACCCATAATGTACATCAATCTTTGAGAAATATACTATCCCCATGTAACTCATATAGTAACTCATCAATCCTAGGAATTGGATACCTATTCTTAATTGTTTTCTTATTTAGAGAACTATAGTTAATACACATCCTTATATTCCCATCCTTCACTAGAACAACAAAAGAAGCGAAGGGACTAGAGCTCAATCTAATATGTCCCATGTCAAGCAATTCCTTGATTTTTTTCTTGATCTCATCCTTAAAAATTTTGGGATGTCTATAGGGTGTGGTTATGATTGGCTTGTCCCCCTCCTCCTACTCAATGGTATGCTCAAATCCCTTGACAAGTGACCTCCCTGGGGGAATCTGTCCAAATACTCTATTGTGCTTATCGAGTAATGACTGGATATCCACATGGTAGGGTTGATCACTATTGGGCATCTCCTAGTAATAATTAGGCATTTTGCTGCCCAAGCAACATCCCTATGTCTGAAGATGCTCTCCATTCTCTTAGATAAAACTATCTTTGGTTCCCCATTTTTCATACCTCTGAGCACAACCTTCTTACCATTCATTGCCCTAAACTTGAGCTCCATAGTATGTAAATTCTGTGAATACTTACCCAAAAAATGTAACCATTGTATACCCAGAATAGAATTCATAACACCCAAGTCTACCTCATAACAAATCATCTATAACTATGTAGCTACCCAACATGACACCCAACTAAGGAACCTTATGTGTGCACAAAATATTGAACCTATCTATGACCATTACATTGAATCACTCAAAACTCTCTATAGGTATACCCCTCTTAGCCAATAAGGTTGAATCAATGAAGTTGTGGACTTCCCCACAATCGATCAACACTATAACACATTTTCCCTACAAAACTTCCCTAACTCTGAAGGAATTAAACCTAGGAGTACCTAAAATGGTAATGATGGCACTACTCTTAGTTTCCACTTGACGTTGTTGATCCTCTAAACTACTATCATCGTTGCCATGTACTTTTCCAACCTCTCCATCATCCTTAGTGTCAAACACCACCTCAATGTAATGAACCTTTCCCTTGCCCATGCATCGGTGACTAAGTTCCCAATGCTCCTTACAATGGTAACAAAACTATTTTCTTCTCAACTCTCTATGACCCTTTTCTTCCTATTTGTTCTTCTTAGGCCACTCCTTCTAAAAAGGGCTTCTTATCCTTGTTTTTTGAGGTATGAAAGGTTTGGATGGAAATTTACTCTTAGCACTAAATGCTCCATATCATGAGTCTGTATGATCGCATCATGTAGGGAATCTTGTTTGAAGGCCTTGATCCACCCATAGAGTGGCTCAAAAAGACCCTCAATGAACAGAATGATTAACTTGTGCTCTAAAACCTCTAAAATATAACTGAGTCTCTGAAACTCAACAATATATGCATCTACTATACTGCTCTACTTGAGTTGAGCCAACTCTCTGAAGTGAAGTTTTTGATCCTTCTAGTCAAATTGATCCATTAGTTTCCGAGTAAAGTCCAAGTATGATTTGATATTGGCATGGTCCAAAGTAACTATCCCATGGTACCACCACTCATGAGCCTCACCCTCCAAATGCAAAGTGGCATACTTGATTACCTCTAATTTCGACATCGGGTTGAGTTGGAAATAAGTGTCCAACTTATGAACCCATGATCTAGTTGTGCACTTACTAGAAAAATCAAATGAAGGGATAGAAATTCTTCCCACCTTATGCTACAAGTCTTGATTCTAAGGGCCACTATTATGATCTCTGGGTCTATTCCTATATTTTATAGCACAAAAATCTTGTAGGGTCATAGCTGCATGGAACTCATCTCCAAGGGAATTGTATTCCCTCAAATAATTAGTGAAACCCTCACCTTGTGATTGCTATCTTGGATTACCTGTATTCTGACTTCCCAAAAGCTGAGGCATAAGAGGCCTAGGAGTCACTCTACTAGCTATCCTAGTGTGACTATGTGTCGGTATATGTGTGTTACTTTTTTCTCCATTATTTCCATTATTCCCATTGCCTCCATGATGGCCATTAGTATCTCCTATAACATTATGACCAACATTGTTCTTTTAATTCATCATTTGAGTTAAAATTTGAACTACTTGTTGTTGACCTCTAGCTAAGTCATTTGGGATCTACAATGTGCTATTCTCAAGTATTTCACATCTATCACCCATTTCGTGTCTTTCAACCATGCTTTCCTCTTCTAATGAATCTAAATAAAACAAATCAAAACCTTCTTTTCTTTCCCTTCTTCTCCTATAAGTTATGTAAGCCCTATTGTTTGGATTCATAAAATTGCATGCAACTAAAACCACTAAATGTTTTGAACACATAAGCTGGTAGGAAACCCGCTCTGATAGCACTGTAAAGAGCCTTTCTAGAGGGTATGAAGTTTTGCAATTTGTGGAGTTTGATAGATGTTTCTTTCTTTCCAACCCAAACAATATTTTGTATATTAAGTAGAAACTGATAAGTGAAATGCAGCTACAAAACTGAGACACCAACTAATACATCACCATATGTAATCTTGGGTAATTATCCATTATATTTGCAATGATTTGTTATCATTCATTTACTATCCCAAACACAATGATAAAATGAAGCTTATTAAGATAATATAACTGATAAAAAATACAATAGCAATAGATGGCTAGCTGATAAAGATTTTTAATTATATTTGGAAGCTACAACATAACAAAGATAAGCTATATAATGACTAAAATGCAGTGTTCATTTCATGACCAAACTGGTATTTGACTTTGTACTCATTTTGAACAATATTAATGGTGTTTATTTGATAGCATACTATCCTTAGAACATACAAAACAAACATTTGTGACTTACAATATCAACTATAGGTCTGAAATAACTCTCAACAAATATATAAAATGTATAAAGAACTTGGTTTAGCTTGCCAAGACTGAAGGCAACTAGTAGCAACTTGTAGAAGGCATAACCACTCAGAATAATGTCATGCCAAGTGTCCTAAGCCCAGAATGAATCTCATACAAGCAATGACTCCTTCCAAGAGGGTCACACATAGTTCTGCAAAACAATGTCTTCAACTCAAAGGCCACAAATGGATAGCAGTGATAAACTCACCCTAAGAACCCTGGAAACTTGCTTCAGACCTCATGTCTTTGTCACTAGCACTTAGACAACCCATAAATGATTCTCCATATGACAGGGAGATGAGTATTGAATGAGTGGAAGTTGAATATAGGCCCAAAATTGTTCCCACATCCCTTATGAAGAAGGTCAACTTTGCAAATGGTGAACTTGAAACCCCACACCTTGAATGCAAATCACTCTATCATTCTTGAAGAAGTTGATGACACTCATAGCCTCTTAATAAACTCAGAACTAAAGAAATAAGCTTAGGGAGGGATAGCAAATTGAATACCATAGTATTATTCGCTTAACTCCTACCTTGCACAAAGAATATTTTGTCTTTGAATGAGACTCACAAAATTGCAATAACGTTCTAGTAGAAGATTTGAGTGACCTTCTCCATAGTCCAACTAGGGTAGGTTAGTCTCACTATCAAAATTGGTTCCATAACATTTCCCTATCCCCAAAACTAAGAAGCTTTGAAATGCTCTCCAAAATGAAAAGTGAGAAAAATCATCCAGCATTGTTCTCGAAATGGCCTCCAAGGCACGCACTGTAAGCTGCTTACATTTCTTGCTCAAACAATATAAATTGGCTTTCTATCAGGACCGCTTTTAATAGCCGCCAGGATCAGCACAAAGGTATTTATTAATAGCAAAATTACCACTTTGCTGCCATTATAGGGTGGCTATTAAACCAAGTAAATAAATGATTTCCTCCAATTTTCCTTTTATTTTTGGCGGGAATTCCATGAGGAGCTGAAATGGTGATGTGATCTTCAGAAGGGGATTTACAGGCCTTCCTTCTAGAGTTGTTCCCTCAAGAATTACTAAGTTGGGATGCTACTGTGTCATAACCTCCCTCTCCAAGTTGCATGTACGTGAGAGTCTCCGCTTCAATTAGCAGGACATTACCCTCATTGAAAAGGTCGCTTCATTTCGAGGAGGGGTTTTGAACACGAGTCCACCTTCACGTCACTATATTCGGGTTTCGGCGAAGAAACGCACCTGAAACCGGAATCGAAGCAAACAAGAACACCTTCACATGCATGAAAGTTACCAAATAATGGATTTTTTATTTTCCATAAATAAAGAAGCTTGCACCACATAATGGACGCCGAGAAGATCTATCTTCCAATACCTAATGAAAAGAGTGTTTGAATCAAATCCTAAATACCAGAAAAGGTTACAGACGAAGCAAAAAGTGTCAACATCCTTTATGATGGGATAGTTCAATAATGGTTGATACAATAAGGCAAAAGAAACATGGGAGGTTTGGTTTTGGTGCAAAATTAATTGGCTAATAATCAATTAAAGGGTAATTAATCGGCCATTATGATACGAATGATTTATCTAGCTCTGTGTGCCTTATTCCAAAATGAGGGGCTTCAAAATTAGAATTTGGTTCAAGCTACCCAATGATAAATTTAACATATCAATTATATTAGCTTGAAGTTTTTGGATTCGACCATGTAAACATTTTCTATCAAAGTTTTGGATCACACTCCATGATTCATCATTAAAATTCTCTTCTCTTGCTATCTACATCTTAATGATGGATAATGGAGTGTGATATGAAATGCTTATGAGAAAATGTGTACTCAATCAAATCCAAAAACTTCAATCTAATATTATGGACTATCAATTTTTTGTCTTTAATATCAACTATAGTGAGTTGTTATACCAAATGAATCAAACACAAAATTATACTATACATTGAGAATATCTCCATCAAGTGTTAATTTAGGCAATATCTATAAACAAGGATATAGTTATATTCCTTACATATTCAAACCAATAGAAAAAGATAAAATTAAAATTAAAAGAATTGATAAACATGTACAACACAAGTAGTGCATATACAATCTATAACAATAATTCATAATAAGTAGAAAACAAAAGTAATGTTCAATATATTCATGTCTAGGAAAACCCTTTCGAGTAAAAAACCCAACATAGTAACTTTTTCATTATTAAAAAAATCAATTGTTCTTAAATACAATGACAAATCTATCTTTCTTCAGCTTTAAGCATATGTAGGGGAGAGGGGCCCATAGTAGGTCAGCATACTTCTGGGTTTTTGAATTTCATAACATATGATTTCAAAAAAGTTGAAATTTTGTACAACAGATTACTTGCCAACTCATCTACCTAAAAAAATTATTTTTAGGGTCACATCATCAAATATGATGCCACATCAACATGTTTTTAGTAAAACTACATAGGGGCCCATAGTAGGGCACTGAGTACCCTAAACATGTTTCACTGATGTGGCATCACAAGATTTGTTAGATTATGTACTTTTTGGAAAAAAGTGTTTTACAAGTGGATATTAAATGCTTTACTGTGGGGCCCATAAATATCTACTTCTATCCCTAATACTTGTCCTTGCCCTACTATGGGCCCCTCTCCCCTAGATATAAATAAATATATTGAAAGCAATTTTACACATTACATGAATCATACAAAAAATAAACATAAATACTTTAAAACAAGAAAGAAAGAAAGAAATACAAGTGCTCCAAACAAATTCTAAAACATATGTCTAGAAATTGCAAAGCAATTACATCCCACCTATTATATATCCAATGAAAATAACATATTCTAATTTATTCTTTTAGCTTATTGGAAGATTGTTGAACATATGAGATTCAGTGTACCGTCAACTCATAAATTAAAAATATATATCTTAATCACCCCTTCATTGAACTAACCAACTCCAAGTTGACCTTCTTTCTCTACCATTCTCTCATTTACCTGTCTCAATTGCTTCATACCAAGTCTTGGGTTCTAATCCATGAATTACTCACCCTCAAATTTCTAGCTATAATTTGATAACAATTTTGCTTGATATTGCAGTAAACTAGGTTGGAAAAGATTGTTGAGACAAAGCTTCTAGGGTTTGTTTGTCAATCCCTATATCTTCATTTTTAAATTCTTGTCATTAGGGTCTTGTAGATATTAATGGATCTTCAACAAACGAGTACATCACTGCTATTCACTTTTGTTGCTTTCCTAGTGGCTCTTGTAGTAATAGTAGCCAAGAATGTTGGGAAAGGAAGAGTGAAAAGCTTCCCTCCCAGAAGCCTAGGCTTACTTGTGATTGGCCAGACCCTTGAATATCTGAGTGCAAAAAAATCTAACAAAAGCAAGGAGTGGGTTGAAGAGAAGGTTGCAAAATATGACCCTGTTTTCAAAATGTCCTTAACGGGTTGTCCCACGACGATCATTACTGGCCAAGTAGGGAAAAAATTTCTCTTGTAGAGTGACTACAACATTATCATGAACAAGAAACCCATTATCGTCCTCTTGTAATACTTTTTATTTCAATAAAATTTGTGGCCTCGCCACCTTTACCTAAAAAAAAAAACATTATCATGAACAAGAAACCCATCACAATAAGTAGGATTATGGGGAAGAAAAGCTTGTCTGAACTCAACATAGAAGATCACAAGTGGATGAGAGGTGCTATCTTGCAATTCATGAAATAACACAAATCTACAGTTTCTTGTCAATATTTTGACTACTTGTCATCTTATATCATAATTGCATGCCTCTTGTTATTTCAAAATTTTAAATATTTAAACCATTCTATTTTTTTAAAATATTTTAAAACAAAGTTTCAGTTTTTATTTATTAAATTAATTAAAAATATAATTAACATATAAAGAATAAAATCTTCTTTTTATAAATTTAGGCTAATTAAACAAATGTATATGAATACATTACAATTAATTTAAATTTAAACATTTAGTATTGAGTGCACAAAAGATAAATTGAAATGTTATTTTTCAAATAGATAAAAGATAGGTGCACTTGTCTTACAATATAATGTTGAAATGTGAAAGTTGGAGATATGTATAATTGGTTTATCATAGTATAGAAACTGATGCCTTTGTTTCTGCTTACTATCTTAGAATTACAAACAAAATGAGAATTCTTCATGGTTCAATTTGAAGTAGATTGGGTCTATCTTGAGTAGTGCAAATTCATCCTATAAGGTGTGGATGTAATCTCATTGACAATAGACTTATAACCCAATTCATAGTAGACTTCAATATGAGAGTATGCATAAGGATTGTAGCATTTACAAATATCTTTAGTGAACCTTCCAAATTTGCAAGGGACAAGCTCTTCTTAGTCAACTATGCATATTCTAATGCAATAAAAAATATTATACTCTAAATCAAAATATTATTAGAATGTCAAAATACTCTTGGTTTGCTAGTGAAGGTGAATGGTTTTGAATGAGTCCTCCAATGATCAAAAAATTTAGACAATAGAGATTTACAGAAAATCTTGAAACCCCTCTGTTTAAAATTGAAATTTTCAGAATTTGAGTTCTTGAAATTGAGTTTGAAAGAGTTTCTTAATTTGTCTTTTCTATAGAAAAATTACTCAATCTGAATGTAAAATGAGAAATTTATATATATATATATATATTGGTAATATATATAATATGCATGAAATTTCATGCCTAGGAAAACTCTATCCACAATATTACATTATGGAAATCTAGAAATGTCCTTAAAACAGGAGAGGAAGAGCCTTTTTTTTATTTGTTTTAATTTAAAAATTTATATAAAAAAAAAATTATGTAGAGTCACCTTTAGCACTTATAGAGAGCAAGCATGGGGCTGCTTGTCGGCACCTACAGGCCCCTATGAGGGAGGCTGCCTCTTGACCTCCCAGAGTAAATGTCCCTACAGGTAGAAGTTAAATATATATATATATATATATATATATATATATATATATATATATATATATATATATATATATTAAATATAATATATATATATTATACTTATATATATATATGTATATATATTATATAATGGCATGTTATATTTTTTTATATTTATTATTTAAATATATGTATAATATATATATATTAAATAATTTAGGGAATATATTTTTATATTTTGGGATGTAAATGGTTTATTTTAGTATATATATATATTTATATAATATTTATAATTAAATATATATATAATGATATATACATTAAGTATATATTATATATATATATATTTAATGTATATTTATATTTAAATATAAGTTAAATTTAAGATAGTGATTTTATTGTGAAGGTGCAAAGAATGATTTTATAATAAAATGATTTATTTAAAAGATTGATTTTGATCATTATGAATAAAATTGAGAAAATGGAATAAACTTGTCAGTCTTAATATTCCTTGAGTTGCTAATTAAATCTAATTGACTTCTGAGTTTGCGCAAATAATATTAATTATTTAACTGATTACTTGCACTATGCCATCGCTTTGCTTGGATTTAGGAAATCCTAACCATAGTTATTTAGTTACCTGAAATGCTTCCTAAGTGTTGTCTAAAGTTAAAGCTTTTATATTAAATTTAATTATTGGGAATTGGAATTCCTTAAATAATATTTATTTCTATCAGGTTTGAATAAAGAATAATATTTTAGTATTATGGAACACGTGAAAATTAATTAATATAATTGTGTTTGAGTTGGAAGGCGTATGCAAGTTTCAATTTTAGAATTAGTGTTATTGTACTTTGGGAATCAAGGTTAGTGCAATGATTAAATATTGGTTAAGGGTTAGGGATTGTAATTGAAACGAATATGGTTAATGTGTTTACAATGACTTGTTTGATTTGGTGGAATCTTGAAGTTCTGGTAAAGGATATGATAAATGTCAGGATATGTTAAATGTAAGGATTTGTTAAATGTCAGGATTATGTATGTGGTTAAGTTATATGGATTATAATTAGAGCAAAAAATTGATGATATTAAATATGTGTAAAGAAAAGAGTTATTTTATTACGATGTTATTATAATGGGTAGAATGTTATTTAAAAGTTCTTATATTCTATTGCCTTAAATGGTGAATAGGGAATGATGGTTGCTTTCTATACTGCAAGGAATAGATAAGTTTCATGAAAAATTATAATGTCTAGAATGTATATGTATAGTTAAAAGATTTAGTGTATGATGTATTTATGTACTTGGGTTCCTGTTTTATGAGAAAGATTGTTGTGTCAAAATACATTATTAGTTATTTAAAGAATGTGTATTTATATGATTGTTGGTTTAAGCAGATTCATATTGGTATTGTATGGGAAATATTGTTATGATTGTAAATTTATGAGTGTACCTTGGTAGTTCTAGGTTTTGCTACCATAAGCTAGGGAACTCTTTAATTGAGTTGCTTGTTCTATTTGGAGTGATTTGATTATGTAAGTCTTCCAGTTGGGATTTTCATTTAATTGAGGGATGTCGTAATGTGTTAGTCAACCTTCATGTTTTCCTTGGGTAGTGCATCTTAATGTACCCATTGTTTTACCCGATTTTCACGAACGGGGATGTTTTGTGCCTCCTTTGGAAGGAGTGGAATATGTATTTTGTTGCCTCTAGTGTTTGGAGAGAGTTTTGACATTTGTTGCCTCCAGTGTTTGGAGTTGGTTTTCATTATATGTTCCTCCTAGAGTTGGAGTGATCGTTTATCTTGTTTGTATGCCTTTTGGCATCCTTGGTGATTGGTTTCGTGTTGGTTTGTTGTCAAGTAGAAGAGTGGCTTCTGTTAGGGGCCAGAGCCCAAAGAGGTAAACTAGGAAACCTTCAGAAGTGGTTTAATCAAGTGATAACTAAATTAATGTACTCAGAAGTTAGGTAGTATTTCACACTAATTAGCCGATAGGCTATATATTGCATGAGGTTTGACCTGAAACAAGTCTCACGCTCTCGGCAAACCAAGCTGTTTGACAGCTGCAAAATAATCACACGGTGAAACAATTGATCGGTTACTGCTAAACAACAAATGGTTTACAGGTAAGTTGAAATCGGATCTCTCCAATAATATTGGATTTTTTTTGTCAGAGCATTAACTCCCAACCGATATTTTTAGTCCTTGGTAGTTGTTTACTGTTCCTCCGGCAGACCTTGCATTTACTTTTCGGATGAATCAAATCGTATTTTCCAACTCGCATATTAATATGCCAGATCAAATCAGATTTCCAATTCGCATTTAATATGCAGCTCTCTGATTCGAATCGCATTTTCATGAAGCCTAAAAACTTGATTTTTACATTTTATAGATAGATTGAAGCAATGACTATTTTGTGGTCGGGCTTGGTAGGGCTTCTTCAACTTTTCCTGTGAACTACCCATTTATTCTCATTGGCATAATTGAGAAACAACACACTTTGTGCAGAATCTTGAGGTAAGTCACTTGCCATGGTCTCGGTGAGTTTTAATTTTGGAATCTGTATGCTGCTGATGGTTTATTTGTTCTCTTTTCTTTTAAAGCATTCACACAGATGTATATTGTTTTTTAGGAAAAGTGAGGTGAGTGGCGCTATGGCAACTGCAGTAAGGCATTAAGTGTGTTTTTTTACCTTATGTTTCCTTCTCCTTCTATGCTGGCATATTCTTTTTCAACCTTATTTCTCTCTGACACCTTATGTTTCCTTCTCCTTCTATGCTGGCGTATTCTTTTTCAACCTTATTTCTCTCTGTTTGCTTGGCTTGACAGGTTAATGGCGGCCTGGGGTTCATGGGGATTTTGTTTTGTTAAAACTTTTTCTTTTCTCTATTTTGCCTTAAATCATTTCATACTCCAACCCTATTAACTCTTCGCATTTTCATTTGCAAAAATACAAGGAAAATGAGTGGTAGAAAAAAAAATGGCGGTGTTTCAATGAAAATGTGTTGCAGGCAGCTTAAAACTAGAAGACAATGTGCAGGGCATCCAAAATAAGCGTTGCATTTTTTTTATTCAAATTTTAATGTTTAGAAGTTTTTGTTTCTTTTTAAAAATAAACAATAACTTATGATTATAAAATATTATCAACTGTTTACTATTTTTATATATATTCTATATACGAATTTGTAGTTTCATTTAGCCTGAATTCTCAAGCAATTTCAGGTTAAATAGGAAATGGAAAGAAAATGTAAATGGTAGTTAATAGAAACTTATGTATTTCTTGCCACAAGCATAATAAAATCTGACTGAAACTGAAATTTTCTATCTGCGAGGAAAGTGCAAAGTCCATATCTACTTCATGACCTTCATTTCCTAACACATTGACTTATAGCATGTTGAATTTGCCGATTTCCATACCACCCACTAGACTTTATCACTATATTCATATCCTTACGTTTACAAATTTATGCTTAGAAAAGTTTGTGAATGGTAAAAGTAGTTTGACTACTGCATGAAATAATAGTATAATGTAAAGCACATGCATTCTGTAAACATTAATTTAAGTTGTACAAGCAAGCATGAACAACATTAGCCTATATTGTGCAGAGTGGAGAGAACAAATTGCAAACATCTAATGCATATGGGTACATATAATTTTTTTGAGAGGGAACTTTCAGATAGAAACCATTGGCAAAAGCTATAGTAAGAATTATGATTTTTCAAGGCACTCTTTCAAAATCTTTGTAGTTGGGATTTTTTTTCCTTTTCTTTTTGTTTATTTTGGAGAGATAGAAAAAGTCTTTGCATATAGTTTTAGAATAAAGACAAACCTGAATATATTTCCAAACATTTGATGTGTACTTGATATCTTGTTACAAGAGATCTAAATATGGTTATTGATTTATTAACATAATCAAAGTATATTTGTCAAAATATCAAATAAATGAGCAATCAATTTTTTTTCCCAAGCTCATTTCATACACTCATAAGGAATCATTGACTACAAAATCTTCAAAATATTTCTCTATCAGCGTAACCCTTGCAGTCCCTTCTGTTGCAAGTGAATAATAATATTCTTATATTATTAGCTGATAGGCTATATATGGTTGTGAGGTTTCGGCCTGAAACCTGTCTCACGCCACGAAACTTGTTTCTTGTCCTATAAACCTTGTCAAAAAACAGGCTGTGAAATAAAATGCATTGAATGAGAAGAAATTTGATTTCCGTTAGATCTTTAGTAGGTGATCAAATCAGATCTCCAGTAGCCCATCAAATCAAAATTTAATTGCAGCATTTACCTAGGCGGCTAAATGTATTCTTCGCGTTCCATTTCTTCACAAGAAGCCCAAGCAAAGGATTTTTTTTCTATCGTAGTACAGGCAGTGCCATTAGGTTCCTCTTGCTCTCTAGTATAGGCCTCAGTTACTGTTCGTGGGTTAGGATGAAGGGCAAGGCGAAGCACAAGTATCTCGTGAGGAGCAACATGAATCTCTTAAAGACACTGTGAAGCCCAACATGGGGGCGGGTTGGTTCAATATTTAACAGATGAAGAACGCCATAGTCAATTTCAGCGCAACCAATGTGGTCAGCCACGGCAGTTTTAGAACAGTGTATAAGGGAATGGACTCACCGATGGTCGCTCGATCACGGGTAAGAGGATCACAAACTGCATTATGGAAGGAGAAACTGAATTCGTAAATGAGGTGGAAATTATCAATAGTATTAGGCACCGGAATTTGGTGGCTCTCAGAGGCTTCTTTGTTTCCAGTGATGACAAAGAGGGGCGCGAGAGATTTCTAATTTATGATTTCATGGTTAATGGCAGCCTTGATGAACACATTTTTGGAGGGTGCAATGAAAACAGGGCTCCATTGAATTGGGAGCAATAGAAGAACATCGCCCTCGGCACGGCGAAGGGCTTGTGTTATCTACATTACAGTATGCAACCGTAAATTTATCACACAGAGATATCAAGGCTACTAATATTTTGTTGGATGATGAAATGAACACCTGTGTTGCAGATTTTGGACTTGCTCGGATGACCACACAACCAGTCACATCTCACCACAAGAATAGCGGGTACCCATGGCTACTTAGCCCCTAAATATGCCCTTTACGAACATCTTACAGATTGGAGCAATGTCTATAGCTTTGGCATTGTATTGTTCGAGATCATGAGCTATAGAAAAACTTTGGACATTTCAGCTGAAGAATTTCTTATTATGGATTGGGTGTGGAAGCTTCTCAACAATAAAATGAAGCAACAATTGTAGGGAGATCGACATTATTGCATACACTAGACATCATTTATGTGCCAATGACATGCCAATTGAAGCATCTTTGAAGGTACAATTCTATTTCCTTGGGGTGTTTACTTCTGTGTTTCCATAATAATTTGCTGATAATTTTGCAACTAGCTGATGGCTCAATACAAAATGTATGTGTAGGAATTGAAATTCTACCCTTTTAGTAAATTTTTTTTTTTGGTGAAGCTAGGTCATAGTTTGGATGATTAATACTAAACCATTGAACCAATAGTAAATAATGCATTTGATAAACCATTGCTGAATTATTTACCCTACGGGCCTACAACTATACTAGGTACCTAGTCGATTCAATTTAGGCAAAATTATGCGATTATCTGAAGATATGTATTTAGGTGCTATGTTTTAGTTATCTATGCAATAGGAAATTCTAATATACCCATCATTTTTAATCTCAGGTGTTGGTTGACAAAATGAATTGACTAGGTTCAGAGAGGCATCCATATGCTGCAAGTGCTGGAAACTATCCAGATTCTGCAAAAATCAGATTATGTATGGTGATGAAACATAATAGGGAATTACTTTATTCTATATTTAGTCTTTATTGTTTGATTTTTGTTTTTTAATGTTCCACAGAGGGATAACATTATCTTGCTGTTATTCTAAAATTTGACATTGTTATTATTGTGCTACTTTAATTTGTAACAACCATTCTTGTGATTTTTCTATGCGTAGACTGCTACGAGTGGTGGAGTGAAAGAACACACAAAATAGCTACCCTCGAGTTTGATTGGATGCGAAAGTCAATGGGGATCATTGTTAATTTAGATACAGGAGAAATTCTTGCCGTTGATTTGAAGGGTACATAGTTTCTTTTTATGATTATGAGTTATTGTATCATCTGTCGTATGACGTCTGGAAGGTAGAAAATTGACCATGCCTAAGGTGGATATTTTTTTATTTTAATATTACTTTTAAATAATGAATAAATATAGGATCCATAGCTTTGCAAATCTATACAGCTCCTTGTTGCTGTCTATGCCAAGCATGGCCTTATTGTTCGTTAGTTACTAACTACTTATCCTAACAATGTGGTGGAATTGTGTTTAATGAAATTTTATTCAAATTTGTAAAGAATTTAGAATGAGATATTTAGACCTTAATTTGTAAACATTATTTTTAAATGTGTCACAATTTTGTTTAGACCTTAATCTCTCACTAAATTGCTAAATGACATTTAATGCAATTGATATTGTAAACTGTGGGAGATTATGAAGAATTAAATATGAAATATGAATAAAAAAATTGTCTATTCATTTAAATATTTACATTTAGACATGCAAGAGCAAGTGCAATAAAATAATAGTTAATGTTTGATGGAGGATAATATGTGTACATCATTTTACTTTGAGGATTGAAGTTTATGTTTTGACATTCATTCTTGTATTGCTGTCATTTACCATATACAATCTTGGTATTAGAGCCACACAACCTTTAGGCATTGGTTCCATAGTAGATATTTTGTAGTTGCAGTAGAGTTTCTAGATGAGACTCAAGGTAGTGGGGGTGGGAACAGACCCACCTCTAGCATTTGACTACGAAAGGAAAATGAATGAAGAGGTGCTCCCTAGTTTCCTTAGCTTGCTTGCATATAATGCATTGAAAGGACCAAAAAAACCTATTTTCATTAGTTGATTCTCAGGTCAGGACTTCGTTTTAGATGGTTGCTTGGGTGATCTACCTTGTGTAGGCAATCCTTACACTAGCATTTGATGGCTGACCACTCCAAATCCCTAGGAGGAAGCCGTTAAAAAAAAGTAGTCTAATTGAATTGAGTAAGCTCCACATTTTGAACAGTCATCCTCTGCATTGCTTAAGAATATATTTATGTCTTGGAGTATGCCTTTGTGATAGCCAATTTTCTCTTTGGGTGTGGACATGACAGTGGAGTCTTTCTATCTACATGTTATTATGCCATCTTTTAATGGTAATATTGTCCTAAACCTTAGATCCCCACATCTTGTTAGTGGGTGATCCCACAATAGTGATTTACAATTTTTGGCCAAACTGGACACTGATATTTTTTTTTTAAACACAATCTCCACATTCAGGCACCTATAGCAATTAAACCGTAAAGAATTTGAAGATGATGCAAACTAGAGTCTTGTCATATTTTGTCTGTAGATTCTAAAAATATTTTTTTCAATTTTTTTGGAATCAGATTGCACTTGTTTTTCCATCTCCCACGAAAATTGATTTTTTTTCAAAAAACATCATTTTTAAAAAGTGACTTACCGTATAACGCATAACTTTTTTTCCTTGAAAGATAAAATTCCAATTCTTTCAAATTTAGATTTTTAACTCTGATATCTAGTGCTTGCACTTGGTTAGATAGTTTTTTATTGAATATTTTTCTTTAATCAAGTTTTTAAAGTCAAATCAATTACAATTCAGACATAACACCATCAGATAACACATAAATTTTAATGTATCAAATCTTCTTTTTTTGTTAGATCAAGGACTCAATATCTAGTGCACTCATATTTTAATTTTTTTTTTTTTTGATAATTCTATTTTTCCACTTGTGCAGAACAGAGAGTTTTGTTTTCAGTGAAAAACCTATATTTAATAAAACTTAAAAAATAGATAGATAATATAATCAAAACATACTAAAATTATATTCGTTGGATAGCTCATTTTGAGGGGAACCCGATACTAGTTGGGTTTTTGATATCTTCTCCATTTTCATTCTGAAATATAGCTTCGAAACGCAAAATTTTCAACAATTTTGGTGCCTTAGGAAGCAAGGGTGAAAAAAGAGTGGTTCGACCGAACAAGTGTTCAGTCGAACATCTTGGGGTGGTTTGGTCGAACTACCCATGTTCGGCTGAACCACCAATCCATTTAATTAAAAAAAGCAATTAAATGAAAGTTTTTTTTGTTTTAGCCATACTAAAGGGGTTCGACTGAACCCACTTTAATATGATTTTTTAATAGACCATTTCATTGGTTCGGCCGAACTATGGGTTCGGCTGAACCCTAAGGTTCGACCGAACCAATGAAATGGTTCGGTCGAGCCTTAGGGTTCGGCCAAACCCATTTGATATGAGGAATGGGAAAAATTCAAAATTTCCTTCCTCTTCAAAAGTGTAAACCACTTATGTGGCTTCACCCTAGTATGCCCTTCATATCATTGAGATCATCTCTCTTGAAGTGGCCTATGTCCATTCTAGGAATTTGTTGAGAATTTCAACTTTCTACCATCCTTAATCTCCTAGGGGATGTGATTGGTGATAATATGCTTGCATTTTCCCATGAAGTTCCATATGTGTAACCTTGTCGGGAGGTCAAGGGTTTTGAATATTTGTAAATTTTCCATGGTATCAAGGTACTTTCTTTGCAAGAGGAGGCCCCTTTGGGGTTAGAGTTGGCATAGATGTTCTTGATCAATTTGGCCCCAAGGGCACTTCCGAAGGGAGATGGAAAATAGACCTTCCATTCCATGGTATCAAGTTACTTCCTTTGCAACAGGATTCTCCATTTGGAGTTAGAGTTGGCAAGGATGTTCTTAATCAATTTGGCCCCAAGGGTTGTGTTTTCAATTTCCATTTGTCTAATTCCAATGCCTCAAGAGGGAAATGGAAAACAAACCTTCTCCCAAGCAATAGGGGGAATCTTGTCACTTTCCATAGTTTCACTGAGTTCTTGTTTGAAAATTTTTACACTGCTGAATCACTTTCTGTTGTGTTTTATTTCATTCTAAAACAATTGTTTTTATCTATTGAATGAAGGTTTTGTGAGTTTGAAAAATAAATTCTTGTGGCATTATAGTTATTTTTCAAGGTGCAAGTCAGTTGATTTGGGTCTCAAATCTGTATGGTGCGGAGATGCCTTTGATTCTCCTATAGTCACTCTTTTACCTAGTCACCATGGCTGTGTATATAACTAATTTTAAGACTTTCCATCCCTCTTTGTCGAAGCTTTGCCTCATGAAACTTGAGCAGGGTTTCCTACTCTACCCAAAACTTCTTAAACTATTGGTTCTCAAATGTGTGGTGGGAAGTTATCTACTACCATTTTTTCCTTGTTCCTAGAACAGTTCACCCTGTGATGGGTTATTTTGAGTGATCCAATCATCTCATTGACATGTATATTACAATACTGTAAGAGCACCTATTAGTTAGTAACTTAGTACAGTGTAGGTCCAACTAGAAAAAAATAATAATTAGTTAGATTCATTTTATATTAGAAAAGTAATCAAAGACCATAAAGGAATTACTTAATTGGAAACTCTTCTAGATCGAGGTGCTACTAATGTTTTTGGATGATGGGTTTCTTGTCAGTCATGGGTTTCCTCCAATTTTTAATGTCATCTCTTGATTTCTAATTATAGAATATAATTGTTATGCTTGGTTGCATTTGAACCTTCTTACCAAGGTTGAAGACATTTCCAGAAAGATTTTAAGAATTTTGAAGTGATAGAAATCAGATGATGTTCACTTTTAATAATTATATTATTCTTAGAAATGGAAGGAAAGTTTATACTATGTGAAAAGATTCATTGGGAAGGTGGTGATTCCTATCAAACCTCTGCCACCTAATCTTGCTCAAAACATCCTTTCAAAACAGGAATCCTTCTATCGAAGATGGTCAAACAAGTAGTCAACCTTGTTTGTTATGTACGTCTCATTAATTTCCTATTCCATACCAAATTAAAGTTGTTATAGAGCATTCCTTGAACTGATCATAAAAAATTGTATACAAGCATATTTCAAATAGCACCTTTAGACATATGTTTCTTGTCATTATAAATGTAATCTACAAAAAAAGGTTTTACTTTCTAACATATTAACTTACACATATTTTTCTATCGGCGTGACCCTTGCACCCCTTCTGGTGCAAGTGCTAGTATACTATAATTGAGAACATCTCCATCAAGTACTAAATCAGACAATATCTGTAAACAAGGATACACTTTATCCCTTGTATATTCAACCTGTAAAGATAAAGAAGTTCGATAAAAATATACAATAAAAGTAGTGCATATATAATTTATAACAAGAACAAAGTAAATGGAAAGCAAAGACAATATGTAATATATTCATTAAAAAACCCTTTCAAATAAAAAAGTCAATGCAGTAATGTTTTTCATTATTAAAAAAATGCATATGCTCCTTAATATAAAGATAAACCTCTCTTACTTCAGCTTTAAGTATGTAAATATAAATAAACATATTGAAAGTGATTTTGCACATTACAGATAAACATGAATACTTTGAAACAAGAAAAAAATACAATAACACTCCAAAAATTTCACAAACAAAAAAATAAAAATTGCAAAAACAATTATTTATCCAATGAAAATAACAGATTTTAATCTATTCTTTTAGCTTCTGCGAAGATTGATTAACATATGGGATTCGGCGTACCATCAACTCATAAATTAAGAATATATATCTTAATCACTCCTATATTAAACTAACCAACTCCAAGTTGACCTTCTTTCCCTACCATTCTCTCATTTACCTGTCTCGATTGCTTGATAACAGTCTTGGGTTCTAATCCATGAAAAAACCACCCTCAGATTTCTAGCTATAATTTGATAACAGTTCTTTCTGATATTGCAGTAAACTAGGTTGAAAAAGATTCCTGAGACAAAGTTTTTCAGGTTTGTTTGGCAATCCCTGTATCTTCATTATTAAATTCTTCTCATTAGGGTTTCCGTTTTGTAGATATCAATGGATCTTCAACAAACCAGTACATCACTGCTATTCACTTTTCTTGCTTTCCTAGTGGCTCTTGTAGTAATAGTAGCCAAGAATGTAGGGAAAGGAAAAGTGAAAAGCTTCCCTCCTGGAAGCCTAGGCTTGCCTGTGATTGGCCAGACCCTTGAATATCTTAGTGCAAAAAAATCTAACAAAAGCAAGGAGTGGGTTGAAGATAAGGTTTCAAAATATGGTCCTGTTTTCAAAATGTCCTTAATGGGTTGTCCCACAGTGGTCATTACTGGCCAAGCAGGGAACAAATTTCTCTTGCAGAATGACTACAACAATATCACCAACAAGAAACCCATCACAATAAGCAAGATTATAGGGAACAAAAACTTGTCTGAACTCAGTGTAGAAGATCACAAGCGGATGAGAGGTGCTATCATGCAGTTCATAAAGCCTGAAGCCTTGCAGAAATTTGTGGGCAGAATGGAATCAGTTATTCTAGAGCATTTTGCTAATTGTTGGGAAGGAAATGAGATTATTACAGTGTGGCCATTGATGAAGGAGGCTACCTTCAATGTTGCTTGTAATCTGTTGTTTGGTTTGAAGGACAATGAAGAGAAGGAGAGATTGAGCATGGAATTTAGTATAGCTGTGAAGGGCTTTCATTCTCTTCCCTTGGATTTCCCAGGGACTGCTTTTAACAGGGCCTTAAAGGCTCGTTCTCGTATATATAAGTGCTTATCCTTGCTATTGGAAGCTAGGAGGAAGGAAATAGAGAGAGGAAAGGCCTCACCTTACCAAGACCTAATGTCATGCAGGCTGACTATGAAGGATGAAAATAACAAGAATCTTACAGAGGAAGAGATCATTGACAATATGATACTGGTCATGATAGCCGGTCATGACACTACCTCTGTTCTTCTCACACATCTCATAAGGATGTTAGCACTACACCCAAATATATGCCAAAACATCCTTCAGGGTAATTTCCCCCCCTTCCCTCTCCCTCCAATCTGTTTTAATCTTATCAAACTGTTTCAATCTTTTAATGTTGAGACTACCATATTTGGTTTTGGTTTTTCTGTGTGTTAACTTTTATGTGGAGCAGAGCATAAAGAAGTCCTGGCAGGGAAGCCACCAAAAGAGCCCTTAAGATGGGAGGACATTCAAAAGACGAGATATACATGGAAGGTGGCCCTAGAAACACTACGGATAGTACCTCCATTGTTTGGTGTTTTTAGAAAAGCAATTAAAGATGTAGAATATGAAGGTTATACAATTCCTAAAGGATGGCAAGTAAGTTCTTTCGTCTGTATCATAAAGTTGTTTTTAATTATTGTTCATAAATAACTTATACTTGAGGTTAATTTATCAAATTCTCATGTAAACAAACGTTACATTGTGATTCTATACTCTTTTTTATCTTTAACACACTTTAATATTATAAGATATTTCAGTTGCATTTTTAAATGAGATTCAGATATTTAATTTATTTATTGGGCAGTTATTTTGTGTTACAAGTACACATTGGAGTGAGGAGGTTTTCAAGGAGCCACTCAAGTTTGATCCAGTTCACTTTGATGGGGTCATTCCATCACATAACTTCATAGCATTTGGTGGAGGGCCTCGCATTTGTCCAGGGTATGATTTCACAAAGATGGAGACCATAATATTTATACATCATTTAGTATCTAAATACAAGTGGTCTGTGATAGTTGAAGATGAAAAAATAAATGGTAATCTTTTTCCTGTTCCAATTATGGGATTGCCAATCAAGCTCAAGGCAATAGAAATTGATTAGTTGTATATTTGATGTATCACTTGGAATATATATTTTTAAGTGGAAGTGTTATTCACCATAAACTACTAGAATGTTAACTTCAATATGTTAAATATTGATCATGCATATGGTTCTATACATAAAGAAATCTATAATTATGTGAAGAAATGGTGTTTTTCAAGCTGCAATTCGGTAAGTATATATGGTGGTATGATTAGAAATATCATGTGTTTTTATGTCAAGAAAAAAGCATGTTTTGCTATTAATTTGAGCTGAATTAAATGATTAAGAAATTAACTCAAATTAGAGAAATTACTATGAGTTGACATAATTATGCCAATGATAATAGAAGGATTAGAAATGCCTTGCTCTTCCAATAGACTGCTGATTTGATCTTTGATTGGTTGATAAAATTGTGAGATGTGATGGAACTCGTATTTGATTTTGAAATAATCAAAATGGAGAAACGAATTGATATTGATTTTTCTTGTAGCCTCATCCAATATACACTTGCAAGCTAGTTCTTCAAGAACAATCTTTATCATTGACTATTGTGGGCTTGTGAGACCAATTCACCTTCACTTGTATTTTAAACAATGGTTGTGCTAAAAATCATATATAAGAAAGATTTGTTAAATTCCTTGCTAACAAGTTTGAAAATCCCTTTGTGGTTGATACAAAATTGAAGCCACACCAAGGAAACAATGAAATACCAACGATATTAATGCTGATGTATACAGTAATGTAGAGATTTGGCGCTCATGTAAATGCTTTATGAAATCCGTTATCTGATGACAAGATTGCAAAACAGGAACCCAGATATCTTAGCTGAGTCTTACTACTACTTTCAAAATGATCAATACTCAATTATGCTGGAAATAAGAGGAATGCATACACAGCAAAAGGGCAGATTAAAGCTCCAAACTACGAGCTTCTCAGGTGAAAGGTATAAACCCAATGTTATGCACAGCTAAGCCACGCTTACAAATTATTCTAAGAAAGAACAGTAAACTCCTCCTTCATTCATAGTGGCAAACACACCTACAGGCTGCGATTATAATCACCTCTGTTCAAAGGAAAGACAGTTTATATTACTGTTGCAGCGCAATATCAAGAAAAGGAAATAGGATCTTATGGTGCACAAAACAGAGTTCTTGTCTTTGTCATCTATCCACTTCCGAAAGCCGTCTCTACTCTTCATGGATCACTACCCCTGCAACTGCTCATCTTGTACATTCTCTTTTTCTTTCACCATCGGCTTCTCTTTTCTGTTTTTCTGCCCCCACGATGCCTCTTTTTTTCTTTTTTCTGTCTACCTTCCAAAACTGCAATCTCCAACTGCCTTTTTCCCCTACGCCAACCTCAGCAACTTCTTTCTTTCCTGCCCTCCTTAACTGCCTCTCAATGCTCTTTTCTTGTTCTTCCACCTGCCACGCATAACTGTTTCCTTTCTTTTTGTTTTTAACCTTCTCGTGGAGAATTTGTACTCTTGAAAGATAGATACAAGTTCAAATCCTGTAGGGGTAGAGTATGTACACCCTGTATTGTGGAGCACAAGTTAGGTGTCTCCCACATATTGAGAGTAGGAGGTAGTCCCATATATTGTAAGCAATCTGTAGATCCAAAAACAGATCGCTTGGTATTGTGGAATATAAAAAGACCTTACCTTACCTTACCTTTTCTCTATCTGCCAGCATTGCTGTATCTCAGTTTTTTTATGGCATCATCAAATGCATAACATAGCAGCCCACAACTGCCCGTGGAGATGTGTAAATGTCAATTTGTTAAGTTACATATAGCCTTTTAAAACAACCATGCCCACTTAAGCAAAACACAAGCCAAAATCTCAAAACCTAAAGCAAAACACCAAACTCTAATTTCAATGCAAACCAAAACTTGAACCTCCAGTTTTAAGCCAAAAAAAAATCCAAGTCGATGCATCATCATCCCATCATGTTCATTGATGACTTAGGATTTTCAATAAATTCAAAATACTAGATGCTCAACTCAATGTATTTTAGTACATAAGTCATGAGGCAACAATCAATTTTTATAAAGGTTGGCTCTAGGAGTAGGAAATCTTAAATTTTAAATCTAAGGACAAGGTTGTGGCATGATCCAATCTAAGGAATAGAAGTAGACCTAGTCTAAGAGGGCAAAGATCCTAAGGTATTAGCTAGAATTTGTGAGAAGCAACAGACCTACCTAAGATCTAATGTCTATGAGCTAATCATCAATCTAGGTGAAAAGAATAAAGATATTTAATATTCAACATTATAGAGCATAATTACAAATAGATACACACAAATGTATAAGCTCCTTGGATGCATGAATCAAGGAGATGGCATGTTGAAGAAGTATAAGTTTAACTTCCAATCACTCCCAGTCATTCCAATCACTCCCAGTCAAGAGGTGAGTTAACTTAGTTTAACAATCAAACTAACTAAGATAGAGGTGCCTTGATTTAATAGAGGCGGCACCTAACTACCATCAATCAAGGATTGATAAGGTAGTGATGGCACATATGTACTTCAAGTCAAGGTGTACACATGTCATTATTAGCTACTTAGATGGGACTAATTAAATATTCTTAATATATCCTAAATAAATTTATTAAACAAGTGCAATGTCACACTTAGGATAGAACATATCCAAGGTGGAAATATTACACCAACACCCCCAAAAAGAGTAACTTAGGAGAAATGATAAAATATAAATGGGTATAAAAACAAGGTCACGTTAGCTACCCATGTACAATAAGCTCCCCAAAGAAGAAGAGAATGAAGAAGCCCCCAAAGAAAGAGAATATATAAAGACTATCTAGCCCCCTTGCAAATCATATACATCCTATGTACTAGATATGGATGAAAAATATATATGGTTATGTTGAATTAAATCACGAGAAGCCCCATTGGAAGAAACACTAAAACAAATGCAAGCAAAAGATGGAGGTGCACTCTCAGTGCACGTCATTATACTACATTGCTCATCCACTAATATTGTTTCCACATTAAATGGTTTAGTATGAACAATTGATAGATCTACATGTGTTGGTGTAGAGGAGTCCTTAGTCTCAAAATTAACTCAATTCTTAGGTGTATTGAAGAGAAATATATGTCTTCTTGATAATTAAGATCTTCCTAAAATTTAGCACTATGATCGTATCATGATGATATGGTTATAACTCATCAAGATGGATAAGATTGTCCATCATGAGATTATTTGAGAATGGATATTCATCATCTTGTCTCTAAACATCTCTCAGATTCTAGTCCAAGGTAATGAGGGTGCTTAATATGAGTGGCGGTCATTATGGTATCAATGTTAACATTACACATAATTGGTGTTACACCCTGTTGTGTGTTTACCTATTTACTATTACTATGAATGGTTAAAATATTGAATATATGAATGTGTTTGCAATTTTGACTAGAAATCATGTGCATGTACTTTGTTTGATTGCATCATTTGGAAAGAAATGAATGAATGTTAACTTGATTAATGTTATATTGAAATAAATATGTGGAAAGGGTGTTAATTGAATTTGATATTTCAAATCATGATTTATATAATTTGTAAAGGATGGTATTGTGAACATCTAACTACTATTGCAAATATATTGAGTTGGATGCAGATGCAAGGATCAAGCCTTCGGAAGGAGGGAAAGTATCACTCAGGAGAGGGATTTGGTTTGGAAACCCTTAACAAAGCCTAAACTAAATTCACACACACTCACATATAGAATGGTTAAGTATAGCCGTTGTTTCCGATATTGGTAAGTCAATCCATAGCAATGTTTGTTCATATTTTAGATAGGATGTGATCTCATTTGAGAATGTTTGAATTAGTGTTAAGTGCATGTTTGGTGAAAGCTATTTTCTTACATGTTCTTGATGTAATCGAATAGGCATATATACATAGAAGGTATATATGTGTATACATATACATGTCGATGATAAGCCCATATACATGACTTAATACATACATGAGTATACAAAAGTAGGCGTACCTCTGCATGTTCATGGACGGATTGCTCATGGGCATGTGGGTATCAGATGGAAAAATAGACATATATATGTATATGAATATATACGTCAAATGTATATGTGATTATCGATAGGTTGATAAATATATGTGGATGATTGTATAAGTAATGTATATATATGATATATGTGTATATGGCTCTAGGAAAATTCATCGCTAGTAATTCACCGATGGAAAATTCATTGCCAACAATTCACTGTCATGACAAATTCAT
Source organism: Sequoia sempervirens (assembly GCA_007258455.2). NCBI lineage: Eukaryota > Viridiplantae > Streptophyta > Pinopsida > Cupressales > Cupressaceae > Sequoia > Sequoia sempervirens. The sequence continues at coordinate 26,719 of VDFB02064659.1, forward strand.
CGTGGGAAAATGTGATGAAAAATTAACCACTAGCAATTCATCGAGGCGGAAAATTAACCGCCATTAATGTTTTTTAATATATATTTCAAAAAAGTTCTTTTTTTTTTTGCAAAAGAATAATTTGATTTATGATAATAAAAAATTAATGGCATTAACTTTAGAGAATAATTTGATCTATAATCAATTATACATAGGAGAACTATATAATTTAATAATTGGTATTGTTAGCTATACCCCGCAAGTAATCACAAATATTGTTGGTTTCATCATACTTAGCCACTACATTTTTTATCCGTTTAGCAGAATCTCTGTATTTTTTCTTTTTTTGCTACTCTTGACCACTTAAATATTGTTCAATTCGAACCTCATTTATGCTCTGTTCTCTTTTAATGTTGTCAATGAAATTCCAAATATTGGGATGATGTGCTGAAATTTGTTGTTCGAATCCTCTATGCCAACCTTTAATTGAGTTAATAGTTTTGGGAAAATCTTTTGAAACTCCCTCATAACAATTCCATATTTCAATTAGGAAATTTGGTGCCCATCGTCGTTGCGGTTAATTTTCCACTTCGGTGAATTGTTGGCCGTGAATTTAGCTTGGCGGTGAATTTATCATGGTGGTGAATTTTCCCACGGTGAATTTGTCATGGCGGTGAATTTTTCCACGGTGAATTGTTGGGGGTGAATTTCCCATCGGTGAATTACTAGCAATGAATTTTCCGTATGCCATGTGTATATATACACATATTGACATATGTGTATGTATTTGACGAATAAAATGTCCATACATGTATATCAATACATGTATGTATATATGTATATAATTATATACATATAATGATGTTTTATGTATGATAGCATGAAATATGTATTCGGATATAAAATAGTTTATTATTGTGATTGATGCTTATATATATATATATATATATAAGTTTGTATTCTTTATTAAGCGCTCAAGTAAATAGCTCTGATATGTTATACCACATATTTGTATAAGTATTAAAGTGATGTTTAAACATGCACATATATGCATATTTAACCCACACCATGCATTATGAACTCAACACATGAAATAGAGTTTGGATCGAAGCTTATGAACAACAATGTGTAAACATGTGCATGTTAAGTCAATATACAAGCATTTATTGAGTTGACACTTTTGCAAAGTGTTGTGAGTAAAATGTAGACCAAGTCAGATGCTTTAAATGCTGAAACCAAAATTTGACTTATTCTTACAAGTGAAAGTAGTGGCCAAATTAATAGGGAAAGAGTTGATTCGGTGGTGCCAAATTATGAATTTGCATAAACCAAATAGAATTCTATAGTTGCAAGTCAATTTTCCATTAATAATCATGTGCTTGTATGAATCGGTCAAACCATTGCTAGCTCAATAAGAGGTTGATCTATGTTTAAATGAGCTAAGTAATTTCTTAAATCGTTGCCACCTTCTTCTTGAATGAGCTGATTTGAATTCTGTTGTTGAGAGGTGCCAACTTGTTTAGCTAACTTGTAGGCGTTCTTGTCTCAAATTTTTGTCTAAATAGGTGAGCTATTTCTCTCATTTGGATGCCATTCATGTTCTTGCTTATTGTTGTTTTGATATCTGAGCTATTTGTTTTATAAGTTGAGAGTATTTGTGAGGTTAGAGTAAGAGAGTTATTATGAGTTACTTTTTGGGAGAATTGGAGATTTAAGAGAAGCTTGGAAAGTTGATTCTGGAAGGAATGAAGTAGTGAACCAGTCCATCAATTGGGAAATAAGCATTTACAAGAATGTGGTCTATACTTTTATGTTTTGTTGTTTGGGAAAGATTGAATGTTTAGTTGTTTTGTGTGAAAATCATGGATTTGTTAGTATAGGGAAATATTGCATTACATTTTAGTATAGGGAATAATTGTATTTCATACTTGAAGTAAAAGAATGCATTCTCTCTTTGTCAATGTGTATGTAAAGTATTGATTGTACATACTCTGTACTAAGGAGTGATTGCATAATTTTGTATTATATACTAGGATACAAAGTTGCTTGAATAGCTGTGAAGTTTGGTAAACTTGTTTATAAATTCCGAACTATAGATAGATCATATCTTCTCTTGGGAGTAGTTAATTCTTACCTTGAGAATAATTTATAAGAGGGAATCTACATAACTTAGATATACTTATATTTACAAAGGGGGATAGTTTTTTCCTATGGTTAAAGATTACCTCATGAAGGGATTACCTAAGCATAGTGTACAAATGATCTTGGGAAAAATAAAACTAGGGCAGTTTATGTGATCTAGGATGACTTTTATATGAAAATTTGGCCAAAGTAGTGTAATTTTCCACTAGTTAGGTTGTTAATTTCACTGTGTACCTTTTATGCATGCTAGTCCATGATTTCCATACAAGATAGGATGTATACAAGTTCTTGTCATCTAGGGCACAACACTGAATTCAGATAGGCTACAGTTATGAGGTTTTCAAACCGACTCCTTCATCGAAGGGTAGGTCCATCTTGCCATATGTGGCATATGTGTGTGGGACCGCATTAGATTTTGTGGATGGTGGAAAAGCACTTGAGTGATGTTTCTCCTCCATAGTTGGAAACCAAGGTTTGAGGGAATCTTCTTGAATCGATTTACATCTATTGTCGATATTATCGAAGGAAGCTTTGAGAAGCTATGTATGTTTCATTTGTAATCTATATTTGAAAGCATGTAAATATCTTTATTATGAAAGAGAACAATGTTTGGAAATATTTTTGTGTACTTTAATGCTTGTTAAATCTCTCTTTGAAATAATTTTTTTTATTGCATTTGAAAATGAACCTAGATTATTCACTTGAAAGGTAAACTTAGAGATTTTTCTTGTTGAATAATTGTCATGTTACACATGGTATTAGAGCTACCGGGTTTAACTATGTGCTCACTATAGTTTCCATCTAACATTATCTAATGTTTAGACATTCTTGTGCTAGGATGGTGCATTTCAAGTTAACCACAAGAAAGTCAATAATCGGGAATAAGCACTATCTAAAAGACAAGAAGGAAAATGAGGCCATTGTTCGTACGATGGAGGGAACCAACTATGAGAATTTTGTTTGGTTAAGCGATGCCGAGACAATCAATCACACTCTTTCTTAAGTTAGCTAAGTAAAGAGAAGGATGAGGGAGGAAGCTAACTTCAACTACTTACCTCCAGTCTCACCAACAAATTCTGATTCTTTGTCACTTTCTAGGGATATGCCTTCAAAATGTAGCATTAGTTCTACATTAATATTTAGGGACCCTAGAGTTATTCATCTATCATAAGTGATTGTAATTTCATCAAGTAATGAATTTGAAGGATATGTTCCTCGTAATTAGGTATCAGAAGATAAATTTGATGGATACTACCCCTTTTGGGATAGATATGTAGCAAATGAGAAATGAAAAAAAATATGAGGGGTATACCCCATTGAGTTATGTATCTAAGATTGAGTATGAAGGGTACTCTCCCCTCGACTATTTGAATAGTCGATCTATGTAAATGGAAAGGATATTGAGATTCTTATGAATAAATAAAAGTTATATGTTTATCAAAGATTGTGTTCAAACTTATAAGAAAACTCTTTTTTATGTGTGAATGAATGCTCATTGAAATGCTTTCCATAAGTTATGTGAACATAATAGAATCTAATAAAAATGAAACATTTAGGTGTAACCCTTTTCCTTATGAAGGATAGTGAGAAAAAGGACCAATCCTGGATGGATCCAAGAAGTCAGACAAGGTCCTAAGAGTGTTGAAGCCAAATTGGATCAAATATTGGCTATTATTCATGAGACCAATGCAAGCTTGGAAAATCTTGACCAAGAAGGTAGAAAGGTAAAGTGGAACAAGAGGATCCAAATAATGAAGTCCCTATCAATTAAAATGAGGAAGAGAATTCTCATGATCATATCCGGACTCAAGAACATGAGGATGAGAATTTGTACCTCAATTTGAAGGATCTTGTAGGAATTGTTTGGCAACCAAACTTTCTAGGGACATGAGAAAAATAACCCCACCTAAATTTGAAGGGGGTACTAGTGGGAAAAAATTTGAGGCTTGGATAATACAAATGGAAACATATTTAGAGATAAGGAACTACTTGAAAGTTACCAAGGCTGTTTGGGGAGCTTATCAGTTAGTGGGAGAAGCCTCTAACTAGTGGAGGAACAAGAAAATGGAACTCAAAATCATCCCTTTAAAACTGACTTCAGATGAGTTTGTGGATATATTTAGGAAAAGGTGGCTACCCCAACTCTTCTTTGACCAAAAACTTATAGATTTCTAAAATCTTAAGCAAGGGGACATGTTAGTTAATGAGTACCAGGAAAAGTTCACTCTTTTTTTGAGGTACGTTCCTATGTACCACAAAGATGAGTGTTTCCGTAGTAGGAAATTTATCATGGGGCTTAATGGAGAGATAGGAGGAGAAATGGATGTGCATAGACCATCTACCATGGACCTAGTTTATGAAAATGTTTTGAAGCAAGAGAAGAATCTCAAGGCCATCTCTATCTTTAGGGAGAATATAAATTGTAAGAAGTTTGGAGGAACTCAAAGTAGCCAAACTCCAAAGAAGAATAATGGAGTGCAATATTTTCAAAAGCAAGGAGATAGGGGATCTCAGGGAAATTGGAATGAATCAAGGAGGGAACAAAGGGGAAATAATAATAACAATAACCCCAACAAAACTGGAAGAAATGCTAATAAATTTGATGGGTCCATGGGAAGGAAAGGACTAGCAAACATATGTTTTACTTGTGGCAGAAATCATTACACTACTTAATGTCCTAATAAATCTTCAGGGACATGACCACATGGAAATCCTCTTCCACCCAAGTAGGCTTATTTTCAACAAAAGATCCATGTTACTTTGGATAATTGACAAGCGGTGTATCAAATTACTATAGTGGAAACTCCAGGTATTTTATTTGGTATTACCCATTTCTATACTTATTGATACTAGAGCAACTGAAAAATTTATTTCCCTTATAATAGAAAATCAAATACCTAAGAAAGCTAGTTACATGGAAAAATCTTGGGATGCTGAATGTGCAAATCAAACAAGAGCAATGATGGATCAATTCTTATTTGAAGCTAAGGTTAAAATTCCTAGTTTCTCTATTGAGGTGAACATGTAGCTCCCTTAGGATCACATGATGTTATCTTAGGAATGAACTAGATTTGGAAGCATAGAGCCAAAGTATATTTTCATGCTAAAACTATAGAGTGCTTAGACGATCTAGGAAACTAGGTGATGTTATAAGGGACACCCAGGGAAGTCAAATTACGTCAAATTTCCACAATGCAATTGCATAGGGCCAAGAAGAAAGGGTGCAAGCTCTATGCAGTAAATATGGAAAAGATTGAGGAAGATAGGAAATTCATTTCTCAAGTCAAACAAGAGGTAGAGGAAGGTAAAATGATGGAAACTGGAGAAACGGATATGGAAAAATATCCTATCCTTCAAAAGTTTGTAGATGTATTTCTAAAGGAGTTACCTAGATTACTACCCAAAAGGATATTTGATTTCTCCATTGACCTTGTACCAAGATCAAAACTTGACTCCAAATTACCTTACCAAATGCCAACAATAGAGTTAATGGAGCTTAAGGCACAACTAGAAGAGTTGATATCCAAAGGATTGATAAGGCCTAGCATTTCACCTTGGGGAGCACCAATGATCTTCATAAAGAAGAAGGATTGTACACTGTGGTTGTACATAGATTATCAGATGCTTAATAAAGATATGATAAAGAACAAGTACCCATTGCCAAAGATTAATGATCTCTTTGATCAAATGCGGGGAGTGGCTGTGTTTTCAAAATTTGATTTGTGATTAGGATATCATCAGTTAAGGATCAAAGATGAAGATATCATCAAAACTACTTTTAGGACTAGATATGGGCATTATGAGTTCATACTCCTACCATTCGGACTTACTAATGCACCTGCAAGATTCATGAAGCTAATGAGCAACATATTTAGGGATCTTGTCTAGATAAGTTTGTCTTGGTTTTCTTGGATGACTTTCTAATTTATTTCAAGAATGAGAAGGGCCATTGCAAGAATTTAGAGATAGTTCTTTAATGGTTGAGAGAACATCAACTATATGGGAAACTTTCTAAGTGTATGTTCTTTCAAAAGAAAGTGTAGTACTTAGGTCATGTGATCTCGACAAAGGGAATTTCTGTGGATCCAACCAAGATAAAGGTGGTGATAGATTGGTTGGTACCTAAGAATGTACCTGAGGTCAAGAGTTTTATGGGTTTAGTTGGATATTATCAAAAGTTTGTGGAAAACATTTCCAACATAACCTTTCCTATTAATACATTGTAGAGGAAAGGGAAATTTTTTGAGTCACACATGCATCCCTATCCGAGATAATTTTCTTAGGAATACCATGCAACCCAAACACTTCTTGAATGAATCTGTGAGCTATAACAGGAGCTCCATCCATCAAATCTCCAGGTATGAAGTGTGCTACCTTAGTAAGCTTGTCCACTATCACAAGAATGGAACTGTACTTATTCCTTGACATGGATAATCCTTACAAAAAGTCCATACTAATGACTTTCCACTTATTTTTAGGAACATCAAGTGGATACAATAGTCTCGCAGGGTGATGATGTTCAACCTTCACTCTTTGACATTCCAAGAATCTAGTCACAAATCTTACAGAATCTCCCTTCATCTCTTTCTAAAAATATAATTTCTTTAGATCAACCAACATTTTTGTCACTCCAGGATGTCTAGAGTATGGTGCTTCATGAACTTCTTTCCACACAAAATTCTATAACTCTTCAGAGTTAGGCACATATATTCTTCCTTTAAACCTTGGCAATCCATTACGTTCAAACTAATATCCCTCATACATTGCATCTTGTGGATCTCCCATGAGTTTCTACTTAACTTTCTCATAGTACTCACCATCCTTGCATTTTTGCAACACTTGACTCTTAAATTCTATTTGAATTGTGATAATTGAGGCAATATGCCATCTACGACTCAAGGCATTGACAACCCAATTTTCCTTCCCTTTTATGTAACTGATGTTGAAGTCATAAGATGATATCAACTCCAACCATCTTCTTTGTCATGCATTTAAATTGGGTCGGATGAATAGATAATTCAAACTATGATGATTGGTTTTTAACTCAAAAGGCTTTCCTAACAAATAGTGCCTCCACATCTACAATGCGTGAACACCTATTGCTAGCTCTAAGTCATGCGATGCATAATTTTGCTCATAGGACTTCAACTTTCTTGATTCATAAGCAATAACTTTCCCTTCTTGCATCAAGACTCCTCCCAAGCCTTCACCTAATGCATCTATGATGATAGTAAAGTTTCCTTTAGGATCTAGTACCTTCAAAATTGGAGTAGTACTCAAATTTTCCTTGAGTAATTCAAATGCTACTTGGAATTTTTATATCCTTCTAGGTTTTGGGAAACCTTATTTTCTGCACTTGGAACTTAGCTAAATATAAGTTTAGCATATGATCTGAAAAAAAAAGGGTCAAATAGAAAGAGTAAACCAAGTATTAGAAGACCTATTGAGAATGTATTGCATGGACCAGCAATACAAGTGGGAAGATTACTTTCCTTTAGTGGAATTTGCTTATAATAATTCCTACCATTATGCAATTAAGATGGCTCCTTTTGAAGCATTGTATGGATGAAAGTGTCAAACCCCTATAAATTGGGATAAACTTGAGGATAGGGTGAGTCTTGGGCCTGAATTTTTTTCAGAAATGGAGGAACAAGTTAAGGTTATCAAGCAAAGAAAAGTTGAAGCCAATGATAGGCAAAAAAATTATGTTGATTCTAAATGGGTACCTAGGAACTTTGTAGTAGGAGAGAAGGTATTGCTAAGGGTAAAACCTCATAAAAGTGCTATCAAGTTTGGAAATTCATCCAAACTAGCCTCACGCTATGAAGGTCCTTTTGAGGTCCTTGAGGAAGTAAATCTTGTTGCTTACCAAATTGCATTGCCACAAGATCTTGCTCAAATGCATAATGTCTTTCATGTCTCTTACCTAAAGAAGTATATACCAGGTGCTAATCATGTAATTGACTGGAATGATTTATAGGTACAGGACCCCATAGTGGTAATATTGAGCCTCTTAGGGTGTCTGGAATTCTTAAGCTTCGCTTGCATAATAGGGAGGTTCTATAGTGCAAAGTCCAATGGGCCCAATATGGAGAAGATTCTACCACTTGGGAGGACTGTGTCAGTAGGGAAATTTACATAAAAAAAACTCCTAAGAAACTCTAAAAAAACAAAAATTATCTTATATAATACAAATTATTTAAATATAAAAAATATAAATTACTTAACTACATGAGTTAAGTGGGGACACACGTTTCTATTATAATTCCTTAAAAAACTAAGTCCATAATTTTTTAAAAGTGGTAACATATATTTCTATTATAATTTTTTAAAAAAATCAAGTTCACTTTCTTCATTATTTATTTTTTATTTGAAAACTCTTAAACTCAAGTTTGGTAACTTATATTTCTATTATAATTTATTAAAAAAGTTAAGTTCACTTTCTTTTCTTGATTATTTGTTTTTTTAAATTATTTGTTTTTATTTAAAAAGTGGCAAAGTAAAAGTAACTTTAGATATTTTATTTTTTACTTAGTATTTTATATATATCTATATATATATATATATATATATATATATATATATATATATATATATATATATGATTTTATAGATTTAGATTTATTATGTTATGTAATAATAGTATATTTATATTTAAAAAAGTATGTTGAGGGATATCTTTTTTTCCATAGTCTCTTTGATTTTCTCATTTTCTTTCCTTTGCAATTTTTTTTGGTTTTTAATTTTTAATTTTTCCAATTATTTTTTCCATAGTTTGTGATTTTCTCCAACTTTTTCTCCTTCCAACAGTTTCAATTTATTTTTGGTTTTATTTTATTTTGTCTAATTTATTTTTGGTTTTTTAATATTTTTAAATGTTTTATATTTTTCTTAAAGAATAAAAATAGTTTTTGAAAAATATAAAAATTTCTATAATAGAACTTAAGAATATAAATCTAAAAAATAAAAAGAATATTTTATATTTAGAAAGATGAATGAGATAGAATAGGATATGTAGAGTTAAATTAACCATCATGAGTTTATTCATAAGATTTTAGAAAGTTTTATTTTATAAAATAAATAATTTTATTTTTATTTTGAATGATGTCACCGTACATATTGATGTCATCTTTTAGTTGATTTTTAATAACTTAAAAAGCTAATGATGTCATCCTTAGGAGGCCCATTTTCTATGTAGATTTCCCCTAATGAGAAATTGAGCAAAATTATCCACATCTTACATGCTTTTGCTAATGCTTGAAAATAATGTTGTGTTTGTTTTAATTATTTTGTGTTGCTACATAAAATCATTGGGGACAATGATTCACAAGGGGGGGGATATGTTACACCCTGTTGTGCATTTACCTATTTACTATTACTATGAATAGTTAAAATAATGAATATATGAATGTGTTTGCAATTTTGATTTGAAATCATGTGCATGTACTTTGTTTGATTGCATCATTTGGAAAGAAATGAATGAATGTTAACTTGATTAATGTTATATTGAAATAAATATGTGGAAAGGGTGTTAATTGAATTTGATATTTCAAATGATGGTATTGTGAACATCTAACTACTATCGTGAATGTGTTGAGTTGGCTGCAGATGCAGGGATCAAGCTTTAGGAAGGAGAGGAAGTATCACTTAGGAGAGGGATTTGGTTTGAAAAAAATTAACAAAGCATAAACTGAACTCACACACACTCACATATAGAATGGTTAAGTCTATTCATTATTTCAGATATTGGTAAGTCAATCTATAGCATTGTTTGTTCATGTATTAGATAGGATGTGATCTCATTTGAGAATGTTTGAATTAGTGCTAAGTGCTTGGTTGGTTAAAGCTCTTTTCTTATATGTTCTTGATGTAATCGCATAGATATATATACATATAACGTATATATGTGTATACATATACATGTCGATGATAAGCCCATGTACATGATTTAATACATACATGAGTATACGAAGGTAGATGTACCTCTTGATGCTCATGGGCATGAGGGTACTAGATGGAAAAATAGACATATATATGTATATGGATATATACGTCAAATGTATATGTGACTATCGATAGGTTGGAAAATATATGTGTATGATTGTATAAGTAATATATATATATATATATATATATATGATATATGTGCATATACACATATATACACATATTGATATACGTGTATGCATTTGACAAATAGAACATCCATACACGTATATTAATACATGTACATGTACATGTACATATGTATATATGTATATATATAAGTTTATACTCTCTATTAAGTGCTCAAGTAAATAGTGCTGATATGGTATAACACATATTTGTATAAGTATTAAAGCATTGTTTAAACATGTGCATATATGCACATTTAACCTACACCATGCATTATGAACTCAACACATGAAATAGAGTTTGGATTGAAGCTTATGAATAGTAGTTTGTAAACATGTGCATGTTAAGTCGATATGCAAGCATTTATTGAATCGACATGTTTGCAAAGTGTTGTGAGTAAAAGATAGACCACGTGAGATACCTCAAATGCTGAAACCAAAATTTGGTCCTTATTCTTACAAGTGAAAGCAGTGGCCAAACTAATAGGGAATGATTTGATTTGGTGGTTCCAAATTTTGAATTTGCATAAACCAAATAGAATTCTATAGTTGCAAGTCAATTGTCCATTAATAATCATGTGCTTGTATGAATTGGTCAAACCATTGCTATCTCAATAAGAAGTTGATCTGTGTTTAAATGAGCTAAGTAATTGCTTAAATTGTTGCCACCTTCTTCTTGAATGAGCTGAGTCAAATTATGTTGCTAAGAGGTGTCAACTTGTTTAGCTAACTTGTAGGCATTCTTGTCTCATATTTTTTTATAAATAGGTGAGCTATTTCTCTCATTTGGATGCCATTCATTCTTACTTACTACTTTTTTGATATCTTAGCTATTTTTTTATAAGTTGTGAGTATTTGTGAGATTAGAGTAAGAGAGTTATTGTGAGTTACTTTTTGGGAGAATTGGAGATTTAAGAGAAGCTTGGAAAGATGATTCTAGAAGGAATGAATTAGTGAACTAGTCTATCAATTGGGAAATACGGATTTATAGGCATGTGGTCTATTCTTTTATGTTTTGTTGTTTGGGAAAGATTGAATGTTTAGTTGTTTTGTGTGAAAATCATGGATTTGTTTTTTATTATATAAGTAGGGAAGGGCCCTGATCCCATAGATACATTAACAAACCAAAAAAATTAGAGAAAGGTGGGAAACAACACCATCAAACAACTGAAAAAACAACATCATTTTTAGCACATAGGATAATATTTAAAACCGTACCCATGGTCCAACCATTATCAATCAAAAACATTAAGTTTTTAGCAGCATACTTCAAACTATAAAGACCATTAATAAGATCGAGAGTATCCCAAGTGGTATTCCACCATGTCATATAGAAAATAACACAACAGTCCTAAATATAATGATAGAAAGACAAAAAAAATCATAAAAAAAAAGCAGAGCAACAACAACGAGCCATTAACTAGCTTTCTTCAATAGGTCCCCATAGTCTCCCACGAGAGAAATATACTTGTGCAAATCAGGGTCCTCTATCTCACCAGTATCTTTAGGGTGTCTTGTTTCCCCTGTTTCTTTAATTTCCTGGTAATTTTTGTTTTGCCAGAAGCCGCTCCAAGCATAGCTCTTCTCATCAATATGATAATTACTTTCATAAGAGTAACTAATGCCTTTTCCATATCTTTGAACTGTACCTTTAAGAAAGTTAGTTTGCTTTTTAAAAAATCATTACTAATTTCCTCAGATTTATTCTCCATTCCTGAGAACCCAACATCTTGCACATTCCAAACCTCAACCCTATCCTCAGAAGGCTCCACTTGCTGCTCCTCTTCCTCCTCTTTCTCATCCTCTGAGCCATCCTCCCCCATCTCATAGGCAGAGTCCTCAAATTCTAGGTCCTCAAAGTCCTCTTCTTCTTAAGCTTCAAAATCTTTGTACTCTAGGTCCTCCTCTAGATTTACTGGCATTTTATGTTTTCCTTTTTTCTCCTTTGACGCCACCTTAGCTAGCCATGCTAACCTTTTCCATCCACTACCACCACTTCCTTTCCCTTGTAAAATTTCCTTAGCCTCCTCAATTTTGTTTCCTTCCTCCATGATATTAATTACCTCTCTAGGATTTACATCTCTTCTGGGCTTCTTAGCTTTCGGGGGTTCTAATAGCAGATGGGAATGTTTCCTTTTTTTAGGTGTTGCTTTAATGAGCTTTAACTCAAAGCTTCTTTTATCCTCACTCCTCTGTGACCTTGGAGTTGAAGGGTTTGAAAAGATTCCCACAAGGGAGTTGCTTTTGGCAGGGATAAGCACATGCCTAGCAGCCAATGTAGGAGGGTGGTGAGGAATTTTCTCATCAACCAGGAGTTCATCAATAGTAGGGTTATCCTCTTTTGGTTGTTCCTCAATTTCTTCAACAAGCCAGTCAGGGTTCACATTTATAGCATTTTATGAGTTTCCATGAGGATTTAGGGCCAGGGCATATTTGTACAAAGTAAGCATTAGACCTTGGTGGAGGGGAGGGGTATCGCCTTTCTCAATGTTAAGTTGTAGGGAGGATAACAAGTAAATGGAAAATTGATACGCTCCCCATGTCTAATATGGTTTAACAGAGGGAAGTGGTACACATGTACCGAAATGTACCTACCCTCAAGAGTGAAATAACACATCACAAACAAACTTACTAATGCAAAAGGAGGAGGGAGTTCAAGTCTGGCACACCCGTTCTAGAATCTCTTGAGATTTTCCCCTTCATGAAGGAATATATCAACAAACCTTTGATAGTTGGCCCCACTCTTCTTTGTGACTTTGAGCCCATTATTTTGCAAACCCATAGCTTTTGTAATGAAATGAGTTGTGACCTCAACTTTCACTGTGCCTATAGTGACACTACCCTTTTGCTAGCACTTTGTGAATTTGGCTATTAAATTATCATTATATCTTTTCAAAGATTGGAATAAGGGGACCATACCCACATTCTCAAACATCCTCCACAAGTCCACATTCTGTTTGAGGGCTTGGTAGTTTGGTGGCTTTGTTCTTTTCTTTGGTCCACCCATTTTACTTCTTTGTAAATTATTTTGTTGTGTAGGGATTTTCTTCATAATCACTCTCTCTGTCTGCTTTCTTCCCTGAATGAAACCAACTCTTAAATGCCAAGAAATACTCAGAGCCAATATTGACTGAAATATCTAGAAGTTGCTTATCAAGGAAACCAACTTCACATTTTCCAGAACCCAAGACTCATCATTATTCTTACAAGCATTTAAATCTTTATTAATATTCCTTCTTTTCCCCATTTTAGAAATATGGGGATTACTAACACCAAGCTTTTCGACACACATAGAAATGACACCTTTTAACAAATTCAATACTTACATGTGATTTTTGATCACCATCTTTAAGGGGAATTATTAGAATTATCCCCATTTGAGATCATCCTATATAAACCCGTACTCCAGATACCATCATTACATAGAAAGCAAAAAAGGCACCACTTGGTACTCATTAATTCCGCATAAAGCCAACCATTCAATTTTGCATGTGATATTCATTTTCAAATCTTTCATTTAGGATTATATCTCTTAAGGATATTGACATGTCATTTGTCCAACATGTCCATCCCCTATAGCTTAGTGTCACATTGGCAACACGATCAATAGCTTTATTTCCTTCCCTCTACACGTGTTGCACCCAATAGATGTTGAAGAAATTTTTGATGAATTTGCATCTATCTATTATATTTTTTAATTCCCAAGGAGGTGCATCTTCTTCATTTAGTATGTCCACAATTAGCTTAGAATCCCCTTCAATGATGACATTTTTGTACCCCAACTCCTTTAGAAAATTCAAACCTCCAAGAGCGGCCATAGCTTCAGCTTTATTGTTAGAGAAGACACCCAAATTCACTCCATAACCCACAATACAACCGCCTTTATGATTTCTAACCAGACCCCCAACACTAGCTTGTCCTGGGTTGCCTTTTGAGCACCCATCAAAATTACACTTTGCCCAATCTTTCTGCAGAGGACTCCAAAAAGTTCCCATTCTATTAAATATATTTGACCAATTGAGATTCGTTAAATCCTTCTTTATTCCCCAATTCTATTTTACCCTCATTTCTTTGTAATTAGACCAAGTATTGGAAAATTTGTATCTTCCTACCTCAATATTTTCCTTAATTTGGGTTTTAATAATCTGACTGACCTGCCTGCTACTTCTCTCCACTTCTTTGAATATTCTATTATTCCTTTCCTTCCATAATCCCCAAGTAACATTTGAAGGAACTTGATTCCAAAGGTCCACCATAACATTATGTGAGAATGGGCAATTTGACTGACTTTCAATAAAAAACTTCATTGAATTGGGAAACACCCAATTAGAGGACAAAAATAGCAAGAAGCAGGACCACACTTCCATTGCATATTGGCATTGGAAGAAGATATGAATTGTTGACTCCTCTTCTTGTTTCTAGAGCGAACACCTATTTACCAGCTGGAAGCCTCTCTTAACCAAATTGTCAATAGTGAGGATTTTTCCATGAGCCACAGTCCACCAGAAACAATTAATTTTGGGAACAAGGTTCTTTAGCCACACCCTATCCCAGAAGTGGTCAGGGAAAACAACCTAATCATTCACTAGATCTTCATAGGTCTCTTTTATTGAGAAATAGCCAGAAGCATTATTTTTCTAGAGCCACTCATCTTCCCTTTATCTATCAAACCACTTAGCCTCCCCTATCAGATTATGCAAATTCATGAGGATTGGGTCCCAATTCACCTGTCTTTGACCTCTCAAGTTGTTCCTCCTTAATAAAGTGTTGAACTCCTTCCATTTGGGTTCCTCCATGTCCCAATTTATATAATCTGACACCTTTTTTCCACAAATAGTTGGGAGATGCTAATAAAGAGTTAATCTAATAAGGATAATTGAACCCAACTATAGTTAGATTAATCCGTTGATAACATGATTTTCATTGATTTTGATTAGGTAAGTAGGGAAAGGGCCTTGATCCCATGGTTAGAAATATAGAACAAAAAATAGAGAAATAGGCTAGGAAGAACAACACCAACCCCAACCAAAAAATAGCAAAATGGCACATAGGCCAAGTAGCCAAAATTGTAACCACAGAACCCTCATAACTGAACCCAACTATAGTTAGATTAATCTATTGATTACATGATTTTCATTATTTTTTATTAGGTAAGTAGGGAAAGGGCCTTGATCTCATGGTTACAAAGCCATAACAACAAATAGAGAAACAGGTTGGGAAGAACAACAACCCCAACTAGAAAACAACAAAATGGCATGTAGGCCAAGTAACCAAAATTACAACCATAGAACCCTCATGCCACTAATCTTCCCTTTCTCTATCGAACCACTTAGCCTCCCCTATCAGATTATGTAGATTCATGAGGATTGGGTCCAATTCACTTGTCTTTGACCTCTCAAGTTGTTCCTTTGTAATAAAGTGTTAAACTCCTTCCATTTAGGTTCCTCCATGTCCTAATTTATATAATCTGACACCTTTTTTCCACAAATCTTGTTTAAAGATGATAATAAAGATTTAATCTAATAAGGATAACTCAACCTAGCTATATAGTTAGATTACTTTGTTGATATAACATGATTTTCATTTTTTCTTATTAGGTAAGAAAGGAAAGGGCCTTGATCCCATGGTTACAATGCCAAAACAACAAACAGAGAGATAGGCTGGGAAGAACAACATCAGCCCCAACCAAAAAACGACAAAATGGAATGTAGGCCAAGTAACCAAAATTGCAACCATAGAACCCAATCATGGATTTCTTAGTACAGGGAAAGATTGTATTTCATACTTGAAGTAAAAGAAACTATTCTCTCTTTGTCAATCTGTATGTAAAGTATTGATTGTACATACTCCATACTAAGGAGTGATTACATACTGTAGTATTATATACTAGGATACAAAGCTACTTGAATAGCTATGAAGTTTTATAAACATGTTTATAAGTTTCAAACTATATCTATAGATCATATCTTCTCTTGGGAGTAGTTAATTCTTATGTTGAGAATAGTTTATAAGAAGGAATCTACATAATAGATATACTTATATTTACAAAGGGGGATAGGTTGTTCTTGTGGTTAAAGATTACCACATGAAGGGATTACCTAAGCATAGTGTACAAATGATCTTGATACAAATTGAACTAGGGAAGTGTATGTGATCTAGGATGCCTTTTTATATGAAACTTTGGCCAAAGTAGTGTAATTTTCCACTGGTTATGCAATCAATTTTATTGTGTACCTTTTATGCACGCTAGTCCATGATTGACATATAAGATAGGATGTATACAAGTTCTAGTCATATAGGTCACAACATTGAGTTCAAATAGGCTACAGTAATATAAGGTTTTCAAACCCCAACTCCTTCATCGAAGGATAGGGCCATCTTTCTATATGTGGAAGATGTGAGAGGGACAACATAAGAGTCCATGGATGGAAGAAAAGCACTTGAGTGATGTTTCTCCTCCACTATTGGCAATCGAGGTTTAAGGGAATCTTCTCAGATTGATGTACATTTATTGCTGATATTACTGAAGGAAGCTTTGAGAAGCTATGCATGTTTCATGTGTAATCTATCTTTGAAAGCATGTAAATATCTTTGTTATGAAAGAGAACAATGTTTAGAAATATTGGTGTGTTATTAATGCTAAATCTCTCTTTGAAATAAAAAAAAATTATTGCATTGGGAAATGAACCTAGATTATTCACTTGAAAGGTTAACTTAGAGAATTTATCTTGTTGAACAATTGGAATGTTACAATTTTTCCTAAGATATAATTAGTTGTGTCCTTTCATACATTTTATTAATAAATAGTGGGTTCAAGAACCAATCCATAAACAATTGTCTCAATTTTGACCCACCTAGAATGCTTTAGTAGTCCATCTCTTCAAGACTTGTTCTATCTATCTAATTTTATTATTGCAATATTCTTTTATAACCATATTAACTCCTCAATTTATATTAAGAAACCAAACTAGCATGCAAAGTAGAGTACCCCCTAAAATTAGAACTTTAAATTAGTTTATGGAGTACTTTGTTTTTAGTTAATTACAAGTGTCGCTTGTCAAATCATTGAATTGGTCTTGATCTTAATGTATTATATATTCCAAATAAATCCATATAGTTAAAAAATTTTTTTTGATAAAGAATTAGGATAGATTAGACTACACTAATGAAAAGTACACAAAATACTTTTAAAATATTGCACCCAAAAATGTTATTGTATGAACTTGAATGGAGCCCCAAAAGTTAACAAAATAAAAATTTATCAGTATCACCTAAGAGAATTCAATATTTCTAAAAAAAATAGACACCGAAATTAAAAATCATCTACACCAATGTGAAACTCTTAAAAAATTAGCCTATTTTTTCTTTAAAAGAATGAACCAATATAACCCAAAATGAATCCTATAAAAATATAGTACAAAAATAAAAAACTACAACCAAAAAGGGGATAAATTTGGTGAATAATTTGATGACATCAATAATGAATTTGTAAAGATTTTTTAGACTATTCATCATAGCCAAATATTACAAAACTAAGTTTAAAATTTCAAAAATTGTCTTTTAATTGGAATAAAACTACTTGTCAAACATGAAGCCATTATTCACGTGGAGGAAAACAACCAAAGGCTTGTAGAGGTTGATTAAATTTTTAGGAGCAAAGAGAAGGTGGAACTACAATTGGTTGCAAGATTGAGCCACTTGGGCAAGGAAATGTAGAAGTGGACAACTCAATGAGTGACAATTGAGTGTGGACCACTCTAAGGTGAGGGAAATAGAGGGTGCTAATAGCCCTTGTACTCTACTTATGAAAGGTATTATGGTCCATATGTATCAAGGTACTAGCCCTATGTAGTTGTCCATGTGCCCAATTTAATTTTTATTTTAAAAATCCTTTTATTTTTTTAACACATGATTTTTTAAATCAATTCTTTTATAAAATAAACAATGTACATAAATATAATTACACACAATTGTACTTTTCTTGTGTAGGTAGTGACTATATATTATGTATGGTTGGTAGAGGACCATTTTTTGAGGGCACATGATAATGATCTTTGATTTTGATGACTTGATAGTCAATATATTGGTGTTTTTGGGGCCTTCTAGATGCAATGGTAGGGTCAAATTTGACACTAAAAACTGATGGTTACTTATTACATCTTGCATGCACCTTCCAAGTGAAAACCCTAAAGAATATAGCCTCTAGTATCTAAATTATGTGTAAAAGGGGAAAAAATCCACCATCTCAGATTTTGTAAACTCAATGGTGAGCTTAGATTTATACATCAATCTCCCAAATCAACCTACAAGGTAAAAACACAAAGAAACCATTAAAATATATTATAATTTATCTTAAAATATAGAAATTGACTAACTTTAGGATAACATGGCTTTGATAACATGTTATTGATTTTTTCCACTTGTGCATTTTCAAATTGGTTGGCTTCTTGTTTTACATTGATTTTTTTCCCTCTATAGTTTGTTAATTTAATCCACTTTTTTTGGGGAGAAAATAAAGTTATATTAAATGAAAGGCATATGTACATATAGGAGCACCACCAAGACTTCCAGATGACCATCACCATCACAATAAACTTTAGGGATGATGATCCACCAGGGCCTCCTACAGAACTAATTGGAGGACATAGACTCATTACCAAGCTAAACACCACATCTAATCCTCAAATCCTTCTAACTAGATCTGATTGCCTTTATCCTCATAAAGAATTTGTAGAAGCATATGAGATTTATCATGACCCAAACCTTCCCAATCTTCAACCTATCAGCTAGGCCTATCTTTAGAGGCCCATTTGGCCAATCAATCAAAAACCTTATTCCAATCTATAGGAATATGGACAAAAGAAACAACTTCAAACTTTCTAGAAATAAAAATAATTTTCTTAGCTACCATCACCATTTTCTAGGAAGAATTTTGGAAATTATTGTTACTCAAAAGGGAAGCCAACACCATATAATCAATCTCCCAGATAACCCTCCTCCACCATTTAGCTTGAGTCATTTCAAAAGAAAAAAGAATAGCCCAATACTTAATCTAATTATTAGAGTGGAAGCCCAAATACTTGGAGAAGAGAAGAGTATGTGTAGGATCATCATGGAAAAAATAGGCCCTTAAGTGGCAAAAAATTCAGAAAAATCATAGTTAGGCAACTTGATGTAAAAATTTGAATAAGTTATCTATATTATTTCAAAAATATGTAAGAATAGAATTTGTAGCAAATTGAATGTAGTTTCTATACTATTAGGTTTATTTAGAAAAGAAAAACTATTTGGTGAAAATTTGAAATTTCAATGCAGTAGTACTTAAATTTCAGAGAAAAAATAAGTAGACATTTGTCTAATCACCCTAACCACAATAAAATGTTAATATTTTTTTATAAGATTTTAGATATAGGTAGAGGACTCATGTCCCAATGTGATGCATATTTTTTTTATATTTTTTTCCAAGTAAATAATTAATTATGATTTTTTTACAACTTTTAAAATATAAGAACTCATTTGTCGACCACCTTAACTTGGTCAAAATTCATGAAATTCATTTTTTTTTTAATCCTATATTATGCGAAGCATAGAATGTGATGCATGTTTTAGATTCAAAAAACGTGATACCGTTTGAAAGCTATAGATGTTTTTCAATCAACCTATCAATTAGGACTTTAGTTGTAATTCAAATAGAAAATGAATAATAATTATTTATTAAATTCAAATTAAAACATAATTTATATTGGTGGAAAGCTAATAATCTTCTTTAAAAACCCTTTTCGTTTCATCAATTCTAGATAAAAAAAATGTCATCAACCACATGCCCATCATATCGCCACTTTTTGGCCCATCATGATCCTACACATACCCAGAAATTGAACAAAACCTATGTTCATGACCAATTCTAACCATTCCTATATTTCCTCTAGAAGGCCCATTTGTATTAACTTTAATAATATATCTTGGAGGAGGAGACCACTTACCCATTTATTTCACCTTCCTTGAGATTTGTGGCTCCTAGAACCTACATTAGATTGTGAAGGATATTGAAGGGAAATTTCCAACAAATTGGCAATATGTTGATATGAGAAACTAAGAGGTCCATCTTTAGAAAACTTGGCCTCTTTGGTCTCTTTAAGCCCGTTTTTAATTTTGAGCCAAACTTGAGAAAATTGACCTTCTTGTATCTTGGAATATACGACAATTGCTTTCTAACCAAATCTTCCAAATAATAAAAGATGGACCAATGCCCCAAATAGTCAAAAAAAGTTGAAGTAGGGGTCTAACCCAATCTATTTCAAAACTCATTCAAAGAGGAGAAAAGAAAAAAGGCTTGTTCCAGAGTTGTCACCAAATTCTCCATAATTCCCTTGAGAAGGGATACTAAAAAAATAGGTGGTTTGTAGTTTCTTCATTAGAACTACACAAAAAGTAGAAGGCCCTTGAAACCCTCTTTTTTGGAATTCTCCCAAGTCATACACATATTATGACTCAACAACCACATAAAGAGATTACATTGGGCCAACCAAATTTTCTCTAGATTCTTGTCCACCCAAGCCACTCCATATAACCAATTCTATGCATATCCAAAGATTGATAACCAAGAACAATTGTGTACTTTCCTTTGGAATTTTGGCTCTAAGCAAGAGTATCCAACTCCTTCAAAGAGCTTTAAGCTCTACTAGCTAGGATAGAAGCCAAAAATTCTCTATCATTTGAAGATCCTTCTTCAAGCCATTCTCTTAGATCCTTCCAAATTTGAAAAAAATGAACTTCACAAAAGAGGGTGAATCATGAAGTTAGCCACTTTGGACAAACCCACATCTAGAAAAATACCCCAAAAAGGTTGAAGGTAAGGGAAAGAGGAGGATATGGGTGGATTATTCTCCCAAGAGTCATCTCAAAATAAGGTATGATTTTCCTTATTAATGATCTAAAATAAACCTTGCTTAATAAGAGAGGCTCCTTTTATGGTAGTTTCCCAAATCATAGAACCTTTACCCTTTAGATCCAAATGAGGAATATCATCATCCATCATTGCTCCTCCCCCCCCCCAAATATTTGAAATTTAGAATCCTAGCCTATGTTCAAGAAGAATGTTTACACCATCTCCAAAAAAGTTTAGTAGCCAAGGCTTTACAATTGAGTTCAAATTGGAAGACCCAAGCCCCTAGCATTTTCAAGTCTACAAATTTAATTCCAACCCACAAGATGCATTTGTGAGAGTCAATATTCCTTTCCCACCAAAATTTCCTAGATAAAGCATCGAACTCCTTGAGAAAACTTTTGGGAGCACCTAACAATAAGAATTTATAACTAGGCGAATCCTGCAGAACAAATTTGAGAAGAATCACTCTCCTAGCAAAAGATAGCCATCTAAAGATCCAATTACTGACCTTCATGTGGAATTTATAAAGAATATTCTTCTGGTTCTCTCTACCAAGGTTATAGTCAATATAGGAATCCCCAAATACTCAATAGGAAGGCTACCAATCCTGAAGTGGATAATATTATAAATTCTACATTGGATAGCCTAAGGAGTATTAAAAAATAAAATACTAGATTTTCCTTCATTAATTTGTTGACCTATAGCTGATAGATAAATCTCTAAGTCTCTCTTGAAATTGACTACCTCGCCAATCTTTGTTTTCTCCACTAAGTCATATTATCCACAAATTGTACATGGGTATGTGAATCTAGATAATAAGTCCATGAACAACCATGGATAAACCCACTCTTATTATGTAGTCTCAACAACCTACACAAACCCTCTACCATCAAGATGAAAAAGGGGATAGAGGATCCCCTTGTCCCAATCCTCTGGAGGAAGAAAAAATAGAGCAAGGGATGCCATTTATGAGAAAAATGGAGGTTGAAGAAACACAACTCATAACCCATTCTATCCAATTAAAGTTAAAACCAAAAGAAGACATGATCTTGTGCAGGAATGACCAATTGAATCTATTGTAAGCCTTGGACATATCAAGATTTATAAACATAGAATTCTCTTTAGAACATGCCATAGAGTGGATTGCTTTAGTAGCCATGGAAATACCATCCAAAATTTGATAACCTTTCACCAACCCCCCTTGCTTAAGTGAGATGAGGTCCACCAAACATTTGTTAAGCCTTTCTGCAATAATTTTGGTGATTATCTTGTAGGTAACATTATAGAGAGAGATGGGGTGGAAAAAATCCAAAGAAGAAGCTTCTTCCTTCTTGGGAATAAGAGAAATAAAATTAAAGTTAATGGATTTAAGCATTCATTTGTTTTCCTAATATTCTCTAACCACCTCCAAAAGGCCATTCCTCCCAAAAGACTTGAAAGAACTCTATAGGGAAACCATTAGGTCTAGGAGCCTTACCTTTTTTTATTAGGAAGTCAACTTCTTCTAGCTCAACCATAGATATAGGCATCATAAGAGCACAACTCATGTCTTTAGTCACCATTTAGAGGGAATGCAATTAAGCACTAGTATCTCAGCTTCCAGATCTTGAGTATCCTGCTTCTCAAATAATAAAGAAAAGTTCCTAATAGATTCCTTTGATATATCTTAAAATGAAGATAATTGATCACCATTTTTCGTAGTGAGAGGAGGGAATGTTGTGCCTTCTTTCTTTCACAGAGCTATGAAAGAAATAGGTATTTTTGTCACCTTCTTGGAGCCACTTAATCCTAGACTTTTTTTTCCAAAAAAATCTTCATGGGTCTCCTATTCAACAAGATTCTTGGAACAAACTCCTATAAAAAATGTTTAGTTAAACCTTCCTCCCTAATCTGAAAAGAGATATCCTTCAACTTATTAAGAGAATATTTAGCTTGAAAGATGTTTTTGAAAGAGGACTTGTTCCACTTGAGCTTGTAATTAATGAATTGGAGCCTCTTGAAAATGGAATACATAGCAATCCTAAAGGTAGGTTTGTCTTATATCCACCAAGGCTCCATGAGCTTGAACAAATCTAGATCATGAAGCAAATAGGTTGAAACTTGAAAGGGGAGTGTTTTAGGAGAGGAAAAATAGAGGAAAATAATTTGATAGGTCAATGATTTGATCCCTTCCAACCTAAAATATCCGAGAATGAGACCCAACTATCTCTGATCCAATGATTAGAGACCAAAAATCTATCAAGAATTTTAGAGATTGAACTATCTCCACTTCTTCTATTGACCCATCCTTGGCTCAACATCCACAAGGTCAAGAAAGGAATTTTTTTCCCTCAATAAGTGAGAGGATGGTCCCAAATGATCCAAATCTTTTGTCACATCTCATACTTGGATGAGGTTTGCTTTTACTTTAAGTGGAACTGAAACATGAATAAATGTGTGTGGTAGAATAACTGTTGTGAGGTTTGAATAAGAAATTAGGTGAATGATAATTTTTTTTGAAAGATGAAATGCAATGGATGATGTTTTATTTCAATTAAATGAAATGTGATGATTATTAAGATATAATATAGAGAATGATCTGTATTTCTTTGATTTATATTTTTGGATACTAACCTATTAATGGGTGCCTGAGTTTAAATGAGATGTAGGTTTGTCGAAGAACAAGAGTGTGGTTGAGGTAGAGGAGGTTAGCCACCTGATAGGGTTAGGTTGGAACGGATTCTCTCGCACACACCACTTAGTAATCATATTAAATTGCATTTAGGAGGTTGTTTAATTAATGATTTATATTGTTTTACTTTGCAGTATTTATTTAAATTTAATTAGTGGTAAATTAAATGCATATAAATAAAAATAATTAGTTTAGTATATTTTAAGATAATATTTTATTTAAAGATTAATATATTATTTATTTTGTTAATTTGTGGATAATGTGTGTGGAAAACAAATCTTGCTTTATTTTAAAATCAAATTTATTAGAAAACTTAGAATAAATTGAAATATAGGAAGATTCTCAAAAAATAAAGTGATAAGATAGAAAATAATAAAAATAGAAAAATATGAGCAAAGATGATTAAAAATTAGAAAAACAAAATAGAAAAAGGAAGATGAACTAGAAAGGACAACAGAACCAAAGCAATTTCATCAAGATAGCATATGAACTAGGTTTTTGAATTTTTTTTTTCCAATGAATTTCAATTTCAACAAGTGTGAATAAATGACTATTTTGTGGAAAGATCAAATTCTTTGATGATACCATTTATCTATTTCAACTGTACTCATGCATTGATGTTTTAATGTTTTATTTTCTGTATAAGATTCAGCATCATGGCTGTACTCTTTGAGTTTTCTTGCTCCTTATATAAAATAGATATATATATATTTTAGAATATGCATATATATGTAAAAATTGTATTATATTATTGCGAAGAAATGTATCTGGTATAGAAAAACAAGTCTTATGTTTAATGAATTAATGAATTGCTGCCTTTATCTCTCTTCTTCAGCCAGTATTAAAAATAATAACATTACTTACATATATGGCAGCGTATTTTAATTAGTTCGCTGTCCTCCTCACTCCATTCCAAAGGCTTTGCCTTTACCAATTTTAACACTGTTCATGCTGTTATAAAACCACCCTAAGGGATTTAATTCGCATATATTGTTATATATATAAATATAGATATGTATGTATGCGCCTTAATGTATATGATTTTATGCTAATAAGCTGTACTTGCCACATACAATTTCTGAGAATTGTTTCTGTCTTGTGATGCTATTTTTGCATATAGATATATATATTTATTCAACATATATGTAATTATATATATGATGAGTTTATATATGTTAAGAATTCTGTTTTGCTGCTTACAACGCTGAATAATAGATAGGTATATTTATAATGTGAGTTTTATCTCTGGTTTTCTTTCTTAAATATATGTAAATATTTATATTTATATATTTGAGAATATATATATATATATATTCAATATTCTGAAAATAATACTTCAATCTGATTATTTGAAAGTGTAAAAACTTGTTGGAAAAAGATATATATATATATATATATATATACATTTATATATGTGTATTCAATATTCTGAAAATAATACTTCAATCTGATTATTTGAAAGTGTAAAAACTTGTTGGGAAAGGATATAAATCTGCATATTTTTCTTAAATATTATGTGTTATATAAATATATACATCTTTCAGCAAGATTATGTTTTTCCAATTTTCTATTTTTTCCTTTTATATATATATATATACAGAGAGCATAAATCAAAATATACACATTGGAATTTACACAATTTATACTTGTCAATGGTAATTGTAATTTGCTGAATGTATTTATATGCTGATTTAAATTTACATATTGATACAAAAAGATCTGTTAAGTGAGTTTCATTCTTATTACATATATACATATTTAAAACTTTGAAGAATTAATCAAATCTATTTTTGAATATATGTTTGATATACATGGTGATTTATGAGTTTTCAATGAACAAAAGTAAACCATTGAAACACTATCTTATATGTGAAATAGATGAATTGTTATTTGTTTTGGACAATAACTTATTTGATATTTCATAGTTTAATGATGTCAAAACTTGTAAACATTTAGAAATTTGATGGTGAAACTATACTTGAAAAGTTGAATTATTATAAACTTGAAACCATTCATATTACACGTATTTCTTATGAAACCACTTTCAGGACAGGATGCCGAGTGTGGATATACAACGACGATAGTTTCTCTTTTTGAAACTATCACTTTTTCTTATTTTGTTGCTTGGCTAAGCATATGCACCAGTGAAATAGATGGTATTTTTTAAAAAGCTTAGATACTATTGATATTAGTCTCTACCACACCCTGTTTGCAAGAGTTATGTCATTCTAGATTAGATTGCATACATGCATCAGGCTTGCAGTGAGAGTTCCCTCCCGCCTCTCTGTTCCAAGTTGCTAGGATCCTTGTGCAGGGTTGGAGTTTTCTTCGAGCTGGGAAGAAATCTAGGGAAGTATTTATACTTTGTGGTTGGGTGGAAAAGGCGCCTAGACCCACTCTTGGTCTCGGCTTTGTGGAAGACAAAGCAGTGTCATTGTGGTCGAGCACCAAAGATTTATCATCACATGGATATTTATATATATACATTTCTTGTATTAATGGATTGGATAGCCAATTGTAATTTAGTTGTGAACTTGATGTAATCATTGATACGTACTCACATATGTAACATTGAAATAGATGTTGTAATATTACTTGATGTAAACTTTACTTTCGACATTGTAATTGCTTGGAGGCAATCTTATTTTATATATATATATATATATATATATATATATATATATATATATATATATATATATATATATATATATATATATATATATATATTCATTATTCTTATATATAGATATGAATTTTTATGTCAAAATCTATAAATGGAGATGTGAATATTACTTGAGTTTTCTATGCTTAGTAAGGTTGGCGTACCTTTACATCTTTTTTCCTCTAGAATTATTATTGCATTAAAATATCCTACTACAATTGAAGGGAGAGAAGGAGCTAAAGTCCTCACATATTTGATATGGGCCCACAACAAAGCTTTGCCTAGGGGATCCAATTGTGCATTCACATTTGTGAGTAAAATAGTTTCTCTAGTGTTGAAGCAAGAAGCCACCAGTGAGTTTGAGTTTTTGCTTCTTAAGATCTAAGAAAGGGTAATATTTTGAGGATCCCTTAGAAATTGCATGCCTCTAGCATTGCCTAGAGACCCTATATTGAGGCATTGAATTCCTTTCCTAATTCTAGACAAGATCTCTGCCATCTCACCAATCAGTAATTTTATTTCTTGAATAAAGACCACATTTAGTCTTTGTTCATGGATAAGATGTAATGTCCCAAATTAAACCTATTTGACAATTTAATAAAATTACAAAAAAGGAAATTCTAATTAATTCAAACCTTTTAAAATCAACTTATCCAAATTAAACTAAAATTCATTAGTTCAGTTTCAAAAATAAACCTCATAGATCATGCACCTAATTGCCAAAATTTCACCCAAACATCAAGAATAACTCACTAGACTTAAGTTGAAAGTAAATGGAAGAAAAATAAATATTATTTGTGCCAAACTCATGGCCTCAAATCTGATATAATCAACCAAAAAATTCTGCTACAAATAAACCCCAAACAGTGAGCAAAAATGAAACCTGGAATGCACTTCAAGCTCACAAACTTCAGGATAAATTCACCAAATTTTAAGCCAACTTATTTATTAATAAAATAATGAATTTACATAGAAAATATTAGTAGAACCATGAAATCAGGTCTGCGAATAAAATCCTATAACTTATAGTTCAAGAAAACCCAAAATACTCCCAAACAGGGTGCCAAAATGCACTATAGAACTACACTACTAGAAACCAAACTTCACTAAAGGCACCAAAACTATGCATGAAATAATAGGTCTAAAATAAACAAAAAAAATATACAAGAAAAAAAGGCTATTGGTACTAGAAATAACAAACTAGAACCAATCTAAAACTATTTATCCCAAAACTACTAAAAACTCCTACAATTTGCTAAGTAAATATTGCGAATGGGAAAACTTTAGCACAATGGCAATATTTGGGCAGAATTTCCCCAATATAGCCTTGGAACCACTGGCGTTGAGCCTCTAATCCCCTTGGTTTATCATCCTTGGAGATTCCTCTTCATTTGTTTCTCAACCTTTGAAAAAATAAGCAAAGCTTAACAAAATTTGCAACAAGAATGAAGCCAAAAACATGTATATATGTGAAACCACTTTAATTTCCAAGTTGGGAAACCCTAACCCATGACCAAGGAGAGAAATTCCCTTGCATGTAGCACATGTAACCTCTGGTGACAAGTGTCCTCTACTTTCTTCCACTCCTCGTGCATTGTGCTACTTGTTCTAGCTTATGATGGTCACTGAATGCCAAAAATAAATTATTTGGGAATGCTTTGTCCAAGGAGGAAAATTAATTAAAATAAAATATATTTTGTGATTAAATAATAAACTATTTTCAACCAACTGGCCAAAATTAATTATATTTCCCAATCTATTAACTGATCCTAATTTATTATTTTGGGCTTATCGACTTACTATTTTTAGTAAGTTTTTATTTTTATAAGACTTTGAAA
This sequence comes from Sequoia sempervirens, assembly GCA_007258455.2. Classification (NCBI taxonomy): domain Eukaryota; kingdom Viridiplantae; phylum Streptophyta; class Pinopsida; order Cupressales; family Cupressaceae; genus Sequoia; species Sequoia sempervirens. The sequence continues at coordinate 55,016 of VDFB02064659.1, forward strand.
AAGGGAAATGACAAGTCCCCCCTTCTAAATATTTCTTGTCCTCGAGAAATTGAAATAATGATGCTCCAAAATCAAGATACCCAAAAGAAACAAACATTGCATACTGCAAAACATATTGTGATCCTGTACTTGTGAATCGTTCTACTTTCCTCTCAAATATCTTGATAATTTCTTGAAGAATGTACTTGTGCTCTATAATTTCATGGACATGAATTTAAATGTACAACCTTTTACTCCATATTACCTGACTTTTTATAGTGATCCTTCCAATTTCTACAATCAATAACCTCCTTTCAAGTCCTTCCCAAAGTTATGTATGTGCACTGTCACTAAGAAAACTAAAAGAAAATCTCTTGCAACCATTATAAAAGACATAAATATGTTTTACACATCCTAGAGGATGGTTAAAACAAAAAATAAATCCTCCATAATAGTGGATACCAATCTTAGAAACAATTTCCTTCATTACCTTAGAATCATGGAGATACTTCCTATAGGATATATCACAAACTGCTACCAATCTTGCCTCTATTTGAAAGATGCTTGATACAAATTTAGGATATGATTTGGAATAGTAATGACACATATGAAGAACAAAAAAATTCATCACATAAAAACATTCCAAACTCCACCAAACTCTAAATATTGATATTGCAACATAAAGGCCCTTTTTACGGAAGACTACACTTTATGAATCCTTCCATAAGCACAATACGATCTTCATAGAAAATTTTCAACATGAAAGTAGAAAATAATTTTATGGCATATTTAACCATGTTAGAGAAATTACTAACATGCTTGGTATCTTCCACCTTGAGGCACTTCCAAAATAATCTCCCACTGCAATGCAAATAGTGTCCTAGATTTCTAGCTAGAAGTGCACTATCATTTGGCAACTTAAATTTAATACTTTTGAAACATTTTATTATTTTATGGGTCTAATTCTTGTCATTATTTGGATGTTTATAACCAAATTTACAATCAATACCACAACCAATACATCTTTTGAAAAAATACCTTTCATTCTCCTTAACACGATTGTTGAGATATATAACATGAAAATGCATAATTGAAGACCCAAACATTACCAAGCAACCTATGAGTAGACATTTTTCAGCCTCTTGGATTGGACTATAGGATCAAAAATATAGAAGAAGAGTAATAATACAACAGAAAAATTCATTCCATGATACTCTAAATTCCCAAGAGATAAACAACATTTTTGATTGGAAGATAATAAACCCTTGAAAATCCTTTTGGCACAAACTTAACATTCTTCACATTTCCATTTAAAATGTCAGTAGCCAAAACATCATTAAAATATAAACCATGATGCAAATGCCATGTCCTCTTTGGAAAGAATAAAAATACCAAGAAGCATTCATTTTGAAAAAGTCATCGTCCATCATCCTTTGTAATCCCACTTTTGAAACTTTGAAATTCATTTTATCAAACTTCTTAAAATCCACTCTTTGTATTAAAAACAAATATTTCTCTTTCCTGAAACTCCATACTTAAAAGAAAAAGCATATGAAATATATGGAGTGTTTAGCACATGATATGAGATTTTACCTTTGCATTACCCTTCCATACTTTTTGTATTGTCATCTCCTGATTCATCTTTAATTGGTAAGTAAAGCTATGACACATAAAATTGAACTTTATGTGTTCTTTGCAAATCACTCTCAATAAGTAGCTTGATACCAACTCAATATATGAAGCAACATTGATGTGTTCATTATCACTAGCATGCTAAAATTTCCACTCCTTATATGATCCTAGTAGCTCACATATCTAAAAAATATTCTTTGCTGATTTTATAACATCTGGAAGTCAAAATGAAGATTGCATTGCTTACCATACCACAAAATGTTATGCATGCTGTCCAAAACCAAGCAACTTGCTGCCTCAAGAACTTTTTAAATAAAACAACCTGAAGTGATTATCTCCATACAACAATCATTCATAATCTTGTCTTCATTTGTAGGGTTTGGCTCAAAAAGGTGATCTATGAACTATAAGCATTGGTCCTTCACAACATGGTTAGAGTGCAAGATAACCCATATAGACTTCCTTTCAATATAGATGAGAAAATTAGGAAACTCATTTGCAACATTAAATCCTCCATTGGATTTGATCCTCATAACATCATTTGGATTCCATTTGTAAGAATAACCTTGAATTTGTACTATTGAATCCACATTTCCAACTTTACAAATTACATCTCTTACTCTAATCTCCCTTATAGCTTGCTTCTTTTGGTGACAATATTTTTGTGTTGGCATAAAGGAAAGCAACAAATATGAAAATTGAAATTTCTTTCCATACCTTACATTGCCAACAGGGAATTCATCCTCTTTTTCCAAGCTCCAAGTTGGGGAGATACCAACATGCTTCCATTGTGCCTCTCCAATACAAATGAAATTTGATAGTCTTGTGCCATGAAGTGATTCTATCAATGTGGTATTTAACCCAAAAAAAGTTTTTTCCTTTATTTGTCTAATCTTCTCACCTAGATCCCAAATTATTCTATACAAACAAGTTTGAACCCTGGGAAAATGATCTACCTCCTTTGCATTCTATCTATTATAACAAGTTTGAGGTAACATGGAGAGTGGACTATTGCAAGGATGAACACAAAAATCAGATAGTTTTTCATAACATATCAATAGACAATCCATAGCTATCCCAAATCACCGATGCCTCTTGAGAAAAATGATCAACAATCATTTGTTCCTCTTGAGGAAAATTCTCTACAATAGGATGTGGATCATAATCGCATGAAGCCCTTGCTTAGAATCAACTTCAAGTAGTGATAAATCAAATTTTTTTTTGGGTCTTCATAAAAATCATTAGTGACATCCTCCATGCATGCACTGTGCTCAAAATTTAAAACATCATCATGATTTCTTCCTTCATTTGAAAATACGCAAGTATCATCATGAAATTTATTAACCTTAGAAACATCACCTAATAATCTTGAAATTGGACCCAAAGCTAATGTTTAGTCCCGTGAAATTATTTTGTGAAGTCCTGTGAATCAATCTTTACTTGTTCTTCTCACTCCCTTATTTTTGAAACTTCTTCTAAAATATCCATAGGCTCTTGAAATTATTTTGTGAAGTCCTGTGAATCAATCTTCACTTGTTCTTCTCACTCCCTTATATTTGAAACTTCTTCTAAAATATCCATAGGCTTTTTCTCATAGGACTTTGGTGTAATTCATAACCTATTAATTCTAGCATACCTTGCACGTGAATTAGAAAGTCATCAAAGGGGACTTAATTCCTAAAAACCTCAGCCATATTGTTATATGAAGCCATCATAGCAGCTATATCTATAACCAATTCTTCCACGAGGTTGGAATATTGAGTGTAAAGTAACCACCTTCAAGAAATAAAATAGATTTAGTAAGTTGCATATTCGAAACCCTTAGGCTTGCAAGGTCACAACTCTGATACCACTATAATGTGCTAGATTAAATTTATTTAATTTAATTAATTCAAACCCTCTGGAATCAACTCATCCAAATTAAACTGAAATTCATTAGAAGTTTCAAAAATGAACCTCACAAATCATGGACCTAATTGCACAAATTTCACCCAACTTCAGGAATAACTCACCAAACTTAAGGTGAACGTAAATGAAAAATAAATAAATATTATTTTTGCCAAACCCAGGACCTCAAAGCTGATATAATCAACCAAAAAATCATGCTACAAATAACCCCAAACAGTGAGCAAAAATGAAGCCTATAATGTACTTCGAGCTCACAAACTTCAAGATAAATTCACCAAAGTTTAAGCCAACTTATTTATTGATAAAGCAATGAGTTTACACAGAAAAGGTGGTAGAACCATGACATCAGGATTGAGAATAAACTCTTGCAACTTATATATCAAGAAAACCCAAAATACCCCCATAGGGTGCCAATAGGCATTATAGAACCACACTGTTGAAAACCAAACTTCACCAAAGGAACCAAAACTACAATATGAATGAAATAACATGTATAAAATGATTAAAAATAGAAAAATACAACCAAAAAGGCTATTGGTACTAGAAACAACAAATTGGAATCAAATTTGAATCTATTCATCCCAAAACTCCTAAAAAACTCCTACAATCTGCTAGGTAAATACTGTGAATGGGAAACCTTCAACACAATGATAATATTTGGTTGAAATTACACCAATAGACCCTTGTAACCATTGCGATTGAGCCTCTAATCCCCTTGGTTTATCAACCTTGGAGATAACTCTTCATTAGTTTATCAACCTTTGAAGAAATAAGCAAAGCTTAATAAAATCTGCAACAAGAATGAAGCCAAAAACATGCATACATGTGAAACCACTTTAATTTCCAAGTTGGGAGACCCTAACCCACAACCAAGGAGAGAAATTCCCTTGCATGTAGCACATGTAACCTCTAATGACAAGTGACCTCTAATTTCTTCTAGTCCCCATGCATTGTGCCACTTGTTCTGGCTTGTCATGGTCACTAAATGACAAAAACAAGCTATTTGGGAATCCTTTGTCTAAGTAGGAAAATTAATTAAAATAAAATATATTTGGTGATTAAATAGTAAATTATTGTTAACTAACAGGCCAAAATTAATTATATTTCCCAATCTGTCAACTGATCTCGATTTGGTATTTTGGGCTTTTCGACTACTATTTTTAGTAAGTTATTATTTTTAGACAATTTTGAAAAAGGGACATGACAGAAGATCCCAATTAGCCCTTTGTCAAGGGATGCTACTTGTGAGGCCCAACCCTTCCTATAAATTTTGTGACCCCTTGATACTTGTTCAATTATGCTAGTTTGGTGAATAATTTAATGACTTTATCAACATTATTTAAGTATGACATAGCATAAGAATCAACAGTGGTTAGTATCAGCTAATCCTTATTTATTTTTTTATTAAGGGGGGTAAACACTTTTGACTCAGAGCTATGAACCAATGAGGTCACAAATGGGAGACCTCATCCCCAATATAAATTCTCAATAATTACACCCCAATGGGGTTTGAAACTTGATGACAAGAATAACAACACAATAACTTAACCATCATAGCATGCCACTATTGGCATTAGTTAATCCTTATTATTCTTTTAGAACATCATGTTAAAATGAGTATTTGTAATTAACAAAGTCATACATATAAAAGATAAAGGTATTGGATACCAAATTTGAAGTTATAACAAAACATAGGCTTATTGTTCTAATTATTCTATGATCTAGTTTAAACGATTATGGTAGTAGATTTGATTCATTAAATGTGATTGAAAAACTAGTTATAAATGTATGCGATCTTGTGAGATAGTGATTTGTACAAGAATCATCTAAAGAATAAATTTAAATTGATATGAGCTAAGGAATGATGGGTACTAACATTAGTTTAAATTATTTGCTAATGTGTTTCATGTTGTTTGGAAAAGGATAATATTTGGGAAGGAAATAGGAGGTCTTGGAAGATCATGAAGAAGTTCCAAAGAGGATAATTGGCCTAGCATCATCACGCATGAATCATGACAACTCTAATCAATGACATGTATACCTAACATGGGTTAATAAGGTAAATTGTATGCATTAGATGTCTGGTTGCATAGTGAATTTTATCAAATGAAAGAGTGTTTGAAATTGAAATTTAATAGTGTAGTTAAATAATTTAGCTAAGGTTAAAATATTTTATTATTATTAAAGGCATGCTCAAATTCTTATTTTGCATAAAGAAAATAAATAAGTATATATACATAATTTCATCCACTAAATATTAAATTTGATCTTATGAAGATTTTGAGCAAGTGATTATTATGATTTCTAAGCAAGCAGGTATTTAGAAAAATACATATGAGATAAGTGCATAAGGGAAAAAATGGAGAACCCTATAGACCCATATTATTAAATACTCATGGTAAAGTTTTCATTTCAACCCTATGAGCCATAAATTAATTAGGGTTTTATGTTAAGGTATAATTATTTTTAGGGGTCTAATGTTTGTGGGTTGTGTAAGCATTTTTTTTGAAGTTTTAATGTGTAGTCATGTGATTGAAAGTGTATGTGGAATTAGGGATTTGGGATCCTTAATGGAGTCTTGAATTTTGGATTTATCTTTATTTTGGTATTTAAAGGGTGTTTTTTGGTCAATTTTATAGATATTGGCGTAGAATAGACCCCTAAGGTCTATATATATAGAAGAGGGATACCTTGGACATGTGACTTTATGCTTGGGGAATGATATGATCCTTCAAAATTATACATGAAAGAATGTGATGAGTTTGAGTCATTGAGAGTTGGGAAAGGTGACTTGTCACTCTCCCACCCCACTCCCCAATGCTCATAACTTGGGAAAAGCATCAAAGATTTCACATGTGTGAAGCCACTTTGTAAGACATGTTGGGTAGAGTGTCATCGTACATTCTTCATTTCCCTAGAAGTCTCACGAATGTGTGAGCACTTTTTGGGGATATATGTGGAGTGACAAGTGTCACTGCCTCATTTAATAGATTCAAGATTGAACTCATTTATATTACTCATTGGATGAGAAGCCTTCCTTTCATTATTCTCATTTTGGGTTTAGAGTTTGGAGTGTGTGGGAAAAGAGGAGAGTTTTGAAAATTGGAGTTGGTTATTTAGGCCATGGCTTGGAGTGAAGATGAGACTCGTCCCTACAACCTCATGTAGAGAGATAAGTATTTTGTTCACCTTTCCTTTATGCAATAGTTTAATTCTTGTTTACTATGTTTATAGTGTTGAAGATAGGGTTTTGGGAATGTATTATAGTATTTAGTTTTACAAAATGAGTAAATATTGCACACATAAAAATATTGGGTCTACTATGGTTTCTCCTTTCTCAGAGGAATGGTTAAAGCCTTGAAATGGCTTGATGATGTCATTTATGGTAAGGTGGAGAGAAAGTTGTGTCCATGGATATGTTGGTTTGTAGTCTCATATTTATATCATTAATGATGGAATAGAGAGAAAGTTCACATTCATTGGCATGAAATTTATTTTCAATGCTTGTATTTTTTGTGATATATAATTTTTGAAACTAAAGCCTCCTTGAAGGTTTTTATATTGTATAACATGCATTATGAAGGGATGCTTTTGATATGGAAAAGTAGGTTTTGAAGGGGATTTGAAACCCTGTACAACAAAAGGAAGCTGCTAAAGAGAAAGAAACATAAGCAACCACAACCCAAAAAATCCAAAAATGCTATCAAAAGATAACACTAGACAAACCGACAACAAAACCAACAACAAAACATCAGCACATAAGGCTGATCAAACACAAACTACAACATATTATCAAGAACCTTAATTGAATCCAAATTACTAGAGATAACTGGTCATGCATCTCTACCACTTCCTCAAGTTCTTGGAATGAAATGGCAGCCCTCTTCTTAGTCTTGCTCCTAGTATGCAAGCATAGACCAACTTCCACATTCCTTCTCCATGCAGGGGCCAACATCCACATTCTTCTCCACCAAATTCATATGACTAATCTCACCAATATCCTCCTCATGTTCACCATGGTCCAGTTTATAACCAGTCCAATTGATTTCTTTTTCATTCAACAAAGACAAGCCTTACACACTAGATTTTAGGGACTAGTTGCTAATTATCACCACAACTTTCAGGTCATTGTTGATCTTGTTCAGTCTATCCTCTATAGCCACAAATCACTCCTCATGAACCCTGTGAACAAAATTTTCCAAAGTAGCCATCCTTTCCTCATGATTTTTGCCAATTTTTTTGGCATCTATAGCTACCTTATCAAGGATCACATTCATAGTTTTGAGCTTATCTTTCACTGACTATTATTTTTTATTATAGTTCACCAAAGCCAAAAAAAACATCCTACCACACTCTCAACCTAGTATTTAGGTCCTTGACCTCCAAAAAGAGCCATTTAGTGAGAGAAAGGAGATTTCTAGTGTCATCATCCACTATTCTCCAAAAATGATCCATATTGATCTCATCCCAATTCACCAGCACAACAATAAGAAAAAGAAAAAATCTCATGGAGGTCTTCCAATTCCCACCTTTTCCCTCCAAATCCTCTTCAATAGGAGATTCATGCACATCAATAACTCAAATTTCACCTGGTGTTTCTTAGAAAAAATTGACTGACTTCAACAACATCTCGAGAAGCCCTTTCTTATCTTCAACTTGCTTAACCTACTCATCACCCTTGAAAATAAGGGACTCACGACCAATATTTTCCACCATAGACTACTCTTTAGACTCCTAAAAATTCCCTTGAAACCCCTTGTCATAGAGAATAGGGGAATTCACACTTTTCATCCCATCTTGCCCTAGAATAAGAACACACTTCTCTTTCTTAGTGCTCCCTTTTTTTTGCTTCAAATTATTTTTAACAGAAGAAGAAACAACCTCCTTCATTTCAATTTCATCCTCACATCCCTTCAACTAGGAATTAGAAGCCTCCAAATCATCCTTAGACTCCCCCTCATCCTTCAGTGACACCTCACTTTTTAGAATTCTCCTCCTCATAGTTACCATCCCATTCTTTTTTTGACTCACTAGTATCATAACTAGGCACAACACCCCACTTTTTGTGAGTAGAAGAAAGCTTAGGAATATTAGGTAAAAACATTAACTTAATGTGATCAATAATAAGTTTCATGAGACCCTCATGAAGAATTTATTTACTAGGGTTCTTTCTATGATCATCAATACTAGTTTCCATAGAAACAAGCAAGTAATAGGGGAACAACACCAAATTGTTGTGTCTGAAATGATTAAGCAACATAAAGTGGTAGCCATAAATAAATAGAGTACCTTCCATGGAGCATAAACAATTTCATCATTGCTAGCGCCAAATCTCTCCACAATGGCTTAATTGACTTCTAATCATAACCACTGCTCCCTATGCACCTCAACCTCTACCTTTCCTTGCCTTTGAAAACAATTAGCTAAGGTAGTCTTTGATGGAACACGATCTCTATAAAAATTATTTCCCTTCATTGATAAACCAATAATCTTGCCAATAAACTCCTTCATGATATTCACCTCCACACTCAGGTAACACAACATTTTGTTGTTCCAACCATTCACAAAGGCCTCAATCACCTCTAAATGAACACCATGAAGTTTGAGCAAGTAGGGGAAAACAGCCCATTTCTCCAAGTATTTTCAAACAACCTCATTCCCATTGAATTCCTCACAAGAAAGTGGCTCAACTCTACAACGATCACCTCCCATGGCTACTTGAAACATCCAACTCACAACATTCACCTTGTTCCTATGAGCAGAAAAGGTTAATTGAATAATCTAGAAGCAAATCCAAATAACACCCATAAATCATGTTAGCCTAACACCATGGGTACAACCAACATTAAAATCCCAATCCATGATCTTGTTTTCAGAGGATATGCAATAATTAAATAAACAAGCTTTGAACTCAAATTTCATAAACTAAGGGAAGAGGAAATAAAATAACTTATCTCCCAATGTTTCTGCTACCATGGAAAGACAATTGGTTATGATTAGAAATACTTTGAAGATTAAAAGGAATTGTGTCATAAGAGTACCAATGATTATGAGACACAACCCCAAAATTGGCAAACCCATCAACAAGAGAATTAGCCTCCCGAAAAAACATGTGAGATCATTTTAACATAATCAAAGGAAGAGGAAATAAAATAACTTATCTCCCAATGTTTCTACTACCATGACAAGACAATTGGTTGTGATTACAAATACTCTAAATATTAAAAGGATGGCATCATAAGAGTACAAATGATTATGAGACACAACCCCAAAATTGGTGAACCCATCAGCAAGAGAATTAGCCTCTCTTTGTCTTGGAACATACCCATACTATCTCTTTCAATGGAATTCTTTCACTATTGTCTCAACACTTTCCTATTCCAAATACTATATTCTACAATTTAACCTCTTGACTGGCATTGATGAAGGCCCTTTTTCTTACATTATCAGATGCCACACCTTTCCTCCTTTAACCGTTGCATCCCCCCATCTTTGGTCATGCTAATTCCTAAATAAAGTTCCTTTGATGAGATAGTAAGGTGATCCATCACCTCCCAACTAGTTATTTAATCGACCAAGCATGATTCCTTTCAACTGCCATGCATTCTTCTAGTATTCCAAAACATTTGATAAAAAATAGATTTTGCAAAGAAATGGACTACACCTTTTTTTCCCACCATGACACCTCAAAGTCAATTTGAATTAGAAGTAAAATGTACATCCTCCACATTAGACAAAATATTCACAAAATACAAAAAGAAGAAAATATGTGGTTTATCTACTCACTATCATCACATAATTCACAACTAGTATCCTTTAGTTGTCTTTAGCATGTGCAAGTCCTATGATACTTCTTGTAGAGAATAAAGTTATTTTTGTTGTGAGGCCTTCCCAAACATATTTATATTTTCCTCTTCCTATTAACCATGACCATTTGTATTCATGTTTATGATTTTCTTTCATCCTCTATGAAAACACTTAACTGTGATTAGAATTTTCCTCATGACTATAAAAATGCTTATTGTATGTAGATTATATATGATTTGAAATGATTCTTTTACATCTCTTTGGCATGGACAATTTATAGACCTTGTTCATCAAGCAACGCAAACTGTACTTGTCACTTTTTGACAGTATTCTCGGTGTTAGACTATTGATTTGAAAGATCAAACCATTGTTCAATCATTTATTGTTATAAGCCTAATGGTCCTTAACAGTTTCTATGTGGCATAAACTATTTACTTATAGACCTAACTATCCCTTACACATCATGAATTCTAAATGCTTCATAGGTCAAGTAGCAAAATTTGAGATGGTTTATCTACTCACTATCATCACATAATTCACAACTAGTATCCTTTAGTTGTCTTTAGCATGTGCAAGTCCTATGATACTTCTTGTAGAGAATAAAGTTATTTTTGTTGTGAGGCCTTCCCAAACATATTTATATTTTCCTCTTCCTATTAACCATGACCATTTGTATTCATGTTTATGATTTTCTTTCATCCTCTGTGAAAACACTTAACTGTGATTAGAATTTTCCTCATGACTATAAAAATGCTTATTGTATGTAGATTATATATGATTTGAAATGATTCTTTTACATCTCTTTGGCATGGACAATTTATAGACCTTGTTCATCAAGCAACGCAAACTGTACTTGTCACTTTTTGACAGTATTCTCGGTGTTAGACTATTGATTTGAAAGATCAAACCATTGTTCAATCATTTATTGTTATAAGCCTAATGGTCCTTAACAGTTTCTATGTGGCATAAACTATTTACTTATAGACCTAACTATCCCTTACACATCATGAATTCTAAATGCTTCATAGGTCAAGTAGCAAAATTTGAGATGGTTTATCTACTCACTATCATCACATAATTCACAACTAGTATCCTTTAGTTGTCTTTAGCATGTGCAAGTCCTATGATACTTCTTGTAGAGAATAAAGTTATTTTTGTTGTGAGGCCTTCCCAAACATATTTATATTTTCCTCTTCCTATTAACCATGACCATTTGTATTCATGTTTATGATTTTCTTTCATCCTCTGTGAAAACACTTAACTGTGATTAGAATTTTCCTCATGACTATAAAAATGCTTATTGTATGTAGATTATATATGATTTGGAATGATTCTTTTACATCTCTTTGGCATGGACAATTTATAGACCTTGTTCATCAAGCAACCCAAACTGTACTTGTCACTTTTTGACAGTATTCTCGGTGTTAGACTATTGATTTGAAAGATCAAACCATTGTTCAATCATTTATTGTTATAAGCCTAATGGTCCTTAACAGTTTCTATGTGGCATAAACTATTTACTTATAGACCTAACTATCCCTTACACATCATGAATTCTAAATGCTTCATAGGTCAAGTAGCAAAATTTGAGATGGTTTGATCACTGCACAAAATATCAAATGGGAATCCTTGCAAAGAATAGTGAGATTCTAATAGGTAGATGTAGTTTGACTTATCACTGTAAAAATGGAAATAAAGGACTAATGGATCTAATGAGAAAATCAAATAGTGATTGAGTTAATAATTTTTTTATAATATATTAGACCTACTAAATTCAGCAATGATGATAGCCCTTACCCTCTAGACCACCTATGGACATTTTCTTCTAAGGCTTTGACAAAGCAATAACCTAATTTGGTGAACAAAAATCAAAACATGGCACAAATGTTGTGGCTAAAACACAAATCAAATTAATGATATGTTTCTCTTTAAGAAGAATAATATTACTATTTGTTTCAAGGAATTTGTGGGTCCACTTGCGAGTAGGTTTCAAGATCCTACATGTCAATCTCATTATCAAAGTGAATATTTTTGCAAACAATGAAAGTACTTCTGAATTTCTCATGTCATCCACCATGATAATCCCCTTATCTCCTAGTTTTGTGACAAAAAACTTCAACAATGCACTCTTTGGGTCATCTTAAGGGAGAATTTTTGTAATCATACAGTTGTCCAACCTATCCTTCATGCCTTTCATTTCATTTTCTTTCCCAAGACAAGCAACATTATTTATAGCTAAAAATGAAGAGTCAAAGATTCAATCAGTTCTTCATAGATGAAATAGAACACTTCAAACATGTAAATAGTTGGTCATTTTTTAAAAATTCCTACATATCCTAAGGATTCATTTGAATCTACTAAATGATCATCAAATCTTATAAAAAAAATTGCAAGATGCACAAGCTCTTAAAAGTATTCACAAACCTTATAGGTTTATTGCATGACTTTGTATAGACTTCATGATGATACATAAACCTTGAAAGTGACACAACTTATAGCAATGTTTGATAGGGATAAAAATATTGAATAACTTAAATATGTAGGTATGATTGAAAGGTTGAAAGATTGTATGAACTTTGTGAATTGGACTCCTTTAAATGACCTCACCTATCATTCCAAATCTGTAGAAAAAAATATTACTATATAGCCCTAAAGATCATCAAAGTTATGCTTTACCATGTTCACAACCTAATCACCATCATGGAACCTGAAACTAACACAAACATATTCCAATGTTTATGCATATCCATTGTGAAGGTGATGATACACTTGGATGTTAGCTGCAAAAGCCCTAAAACTTGGCAATGAATAACATTGTGAGCTTTTTAATATATGGTCAGTGTTGTATATCATTTTCTCATGATACTTTAATTCTTTTATAGCATTTGATTTTATTAAATTGCATGGTGAAACAAACTTGAGTATCTATGCATGTAGGTGACATTTTCTAAATGCTTTAATAGTTGGATTATTTTGTTTGTTTAATATTGAAAGATAATATTTTAAAATAAAGTTAAATTTGTGGATCCCACCTAAGCCATATGTTGCATTTAAAATTTTATTTTTAGAAGTCATTTATTAATTTATAAGATTTTAAATCTTAAGTAACAATACTAAAGTTAATAGTCTAATATTTTAAAGTATAATTTTTTAATTTTTTATAGTAGCCGCAAATGATTACAACTAATTTCTATTTGAAGTGAAGACTATTTATAGACTTTATGATACAAAAACTAAGGAGAAGAAAATATATAAGTACTTTTGCAACTCATTTTACAATTCTTTCACATTGTGGTCTCTATGCAATATGATTTCTAAGATGTTTATCTAATCAACAAGGTCTTTAGTCACATATTTCTTAATGATTTATTATTGTTTAAAATTTTACACTTTTCTAGTAATTAATTTAGCATTTTCATTATCTAAATAAAATTCAAATCTAATTATTTTCAACATTGTAGATATTTTTATAACCTGATTAAATCTAATTATTATTTTTGCTTCAAATTTTCTTTCATACAAAGAAAAATCAAGAATTTAAATACTCTATTAAATCGTTCTCTATTTTCCTTCAGATAATTAATCTTCTTTAGTGTATTAATCATTCTCTATTTTGTTTATGAGTGTTCTTTTGGTGGGAAAACCTCTATTAAAAAAAATAGTTATTTTTTATAGCCGGTGAGAGTATAAAACTGATGTCAAAGAAAATTCAAATTTTCGTTCAGACCCAAGAGTGAAAAATTGAGGGAAAGAGAATTCAAATTTTTGTTTAGAATAAAAGACTGGGAAAGAGAATTCAAATTTTTGTTTAGAATAAAAGACTAACGGTTGGAAAGCAACAAAGAGCATTTCAAATTATGATATATATAAACAATTCTATTTCATTCGGTCACAGATCTTTGTGATTGTTTTTCATTTTTGACAATGTTTTGTTCTTTCTCATCGTTAATGTTTTGATTTTTTCTTAGGATTGAGTTTTTTTAAAGGGTTGTTCATAGTTTGCACATTGGTCTGGTCCGGTCTATCTGTTTATGTCATTCATTCATTTGTTTCATTCTTTTTTCTTTTTGGTGTTATATTAAGAGGCATAGCAGATTAAAAGACAGAGCAGAGGAAAGAAAGCTACAATTGAGTTAGGGTAATATTTTCTTTCAGGTAATTCTCCCTTTACACATTGTTTTAATTTTGGAGTTCTATTGTTGAACAAAAATGGGATGGATGCCTTCTATACAAGGTCATTGGGGGGTTTGCTAGACTTCAATTTCTTTGCAGGTCAACATCAGATGTGGTTTAGCAGTTCACTAATCTAATAGGATGTTTGCTGCCTACTGGGCTTTTGGTATGTCCGTGCATGCCTCGCTCTCTAGTTTTTTGTTGTAGCATTATATTTTTATTGGGTTTCAAATATTTTACATAACCTGCAAATCATCTAAACTATCAGGTAATTGAGCTTTGTTGGTTATGTACTAGAGTGAATAGTGAAGTTCGTTTATCACTGGAATGCAGTAATTTGGTTTTGGGTTAAATATTTATTGCATTCATTGTTTCGAGAGCTCTGGTAGGTTTGTTCGAATTATGTATTTTCTAATACAGGGATACTAGAATGTAGTAATTTGGTTTTGGGTTAAATATTCCTTGCTTGGTGTCATTCCTGAAAGCTATTGTTAACCCATCTTTTTCTCTACCTTATTCCAATTGTAGATGCACCTCACTTACACTAGCAGTTATCAAAGGTCCTCTTCTTTCTTCTTGGGTCTTCATGGATAATTCTTGATCCAATACAACCCTTCATCTAAGATCCATCAAGGCTAGTTTTGCTGACCTCCTTTCACTATATTTGATCAACCTCTTCTCACATTCACTAGTTTATGGTCACCTTATACCATTACTGTTGCACATAATAAGTCAAGGTCTACACAATTAACACTTCTTATGGATGCATTCAAGTTACACTTACCCACTGATAGCTAATAGAGAGTATATAAATATTTAAGACAAGGATCCCAATGATCTTTGTGTGAATTCTATCATGTCCTTCCATCTCTTTGTTGTTGGGTACATCACACTGGAAGTAGAGGCATCATTGTGAGCATTGACTTCAAGAAAACCAACATTTATTCACTTGTTGAATTTGGACCCTCACAATCTTCCCTAATCTACTACGCCAGTAGCAATAACAATCCACAACAACAAATGTTCTTAAATGAAAAATAAGAGATATTATTTTATTTTTAATTTTAAAATAAGAGCTACATCATTCTTCCTTCTTTGCTAGCAGTGATAAGCTCATGAGCCACACTTTTAAGGGCATAAACCTTGATTTTGTTTTATGTACACCACAAATAGGTTGGGTGGGTAATAACACCATGTGCCAGCCTTGTGTGAGGCATCATTGATCACTCCTAGTAACAAACCTCAAGGCAACTAGAATAGTGTGCATGATAAGTTAAACATATTACAAATCAATTCCTTGGCAAAGTTCTCCATGCAAAGCACTCCCTCTAGAAGAGTCACTTTATAAAAATAGAGTATGCTTATAAGTTTGAAATACAAAACTATAGGGATTAATTCTACATGGTATTAAGGAGATAACCATGTTTTCTATTTAGGGAATTAGTTGAATAAAATTAGGAGAGGTTGAGTTTGTTTAGGAGCAACTTTAGAGGTTTCCAAAGATAGCATAGACTAGTTTTTTGTATACAATCCATTGAAGAAGATAATAGGAAGAGTATGTAGGTGTATAGGTGTGGAGAATGTGTGAAGGAATTGTATTTAGAGTTTACTAAAGGAATAAGCAAGTGATTATAGTTGTGTATACTCTATTGCATGTTTTCTTGTTTTTCTTGTACTTTTGGTATCTAAATTTCCATACAGACCCTTAGACCCTTAACTTGATCACTGTGATGATTCCATGAGTTTTAATATATGTGAGTAGACCTAATCCCATGATTTCTACCCATTGAAGCAACTCATTTTTCATTTTATAGCAAACTAGGTACTCTTAGCCAGTGAGGGGGCAATTTTAGTAAATTTTGATTTTCTCCCAATTCCACCATTCAAATCTTCTGAAGCTTGGTGGACACCTTATTAAGATATATACAAAGATACAATAAATATTTCATATTTTTTTCACATTTGTAAGTGCCATTTTGAATAAGCCCTACTCTATTTGGCGTAAAGAGACCCTGTTTTAGTGTATTTTTGAGATTTCTTGGGTTGGGTGAGTGATTTATGTAAGGGGAGTGTTTAGACATGTTATATATGACTATTTAGACATGGTGTATAGGTGTGGAGATGGAAGGACATGATACAATTGACACAGAGATCATTGAGATCCTTAAGGAGGCTTCATATTAATCATCAATAGAAACTCCCAACCTAGTTACATTGCACATCAGTTCCTTGTATAGGACATTAGATGTAAGTTAGAATATGGGCTAGAGGCCTAAAAATTTGGAAAAAACATTAGTATGAACCATAAATATCCTTCATCTTTCACAACAACTATGTCAACATTTATTGCAATTATAGTTTAGTTGTTATGGAAACATCATCTTATTTATCATCACAACCCATTGTATGCTTATGATCATTTGTTCCTATATCATTAAAAATTGTGAGGCTCTCCATTGGTCTATTTTAAGGATCCTTCACTTTCTTTTATCATCTCTACACAAAACCTCTGTATACCCTTCATGAAATATCTATTTTCTTCTCTCACTACTACCCTATTTACCAATCCCCATGACCATCACCCTGAAAGAGTTATCTATTACAGAGGTTGATTATATTTTTAAGATGTGAAAAGGTGTTCTACATGTCTATCACATAATCTGTCATTATCTTCGTTACTTGTGTCTTACATACAAAACACATTTTGACCAATTTTTTTATATTTCTAAGTAGTCACCACTTCTCATATTTTTAGTGTAGAATGATGATTGTGCACTTCAATTGGAGGCTCTAGTTATTCTCAAAATTTTCTAGGTTTGCACACTTGTCTTTTCCAGTCACTCCTTATGTTTCTTTTTCATCTTCTCTATTTCCATGCTCATTTGTATAGAAGTGATAGCCTTACATTATTTCTCTATTTGTTCACTGTCACCACACAATTGTACTCACTATCATCACATAGTTCTTTATTTTCTACATGGATTTTAGATTATTTGCATTATTTATTTTACTATCTATGTAACTCATGTTGTTTTGTAAATCTAATGTTGACCTTTTCTATATTATGGTAGACTCATTTATGACTAAATGATATGACATGTTGACAGGGTTACACACAACTCAAGTAGACTGTGCAAGCTCGCAACCCCTTCCTGCAACTTGAATCTTACTACAAATTGTCAGCAAGTTGTAGCCAGTTGTAGCTAGTTGCTCTTGGAACAAGTAGGATGAAGGCTACTCTTCCAACAATTAGTGTTTTTAACCATAATAGCATGAGCTAGGAGTGACATTTCTAGTGTGTATTTATAGCAACAAGGGATGGAATTAGACATTGACCATTTCTTTAGTAATATTTTGGTTAATAGAATTGTAACAAGTACAAATATATTTTTTAATAAAAGAATTTATTGGAAGGGGCTAAAAACCCCTTCCAAAGACTGAAGGGTATAACTAGTGGCCATGGTTATTCCTTGAGGTCATGTGTTGTTCGACAGTTTAAAGAATGGTTGAAAGGCCAAGACCATTGGTTAAGGTTTGTATCTTGTCTTCTTTGCATTTTTGAATAATTTTGATTAATGTTTAATTTGCATTTAAGAATTTATAAGTTCTAATCTCAACACTAAAGTTACAAATCATAGTTTTTGAAAATAAATTTACCATTTATAAATCACAACACAAATCCCTTCCTAAATATTTTATGCATCATTTATAAAATAGTTCACAAAGGATAGTCATAAATTACCTTTATGAAAATAAAATGTATTCACTTTATATTCACATTACATAACCATGCCACAAAATATACATTTTTTTTTTAACTTGTCATAATAATAACAATTTTTTAAATGCTTTACAAAATATCATTTAAAAAAGCATAATGAATTATAAAATGACAAAAGCATGTCATGGCAATTATAAAATGATATTATAATATCCATAATTAATAAAAAATGTTAAAACATAAAAATAAATAAAGATTGTGATTAAAATTTAATAATAAAATTTAGCTTCTCACATATTAACATCATTGCAAATGACTAAAATAATCATCTTTAAGTTTCACATTTAAAACTATATAAATATTTTTTAATAGATAAAATAAAATGTATGTGTTGTGTTGTTTTGTATGATGTATTGTTTTGTGGTGTTGTGTTGTTTTGTGGTGTTGTGTTGTTTTGTGTGGTGTTGTGTTGTTTTGTGGTTGTCTTAGGTCAATTAGGGGAGGCCATGCAAGCTTCCACCTTCACGTGGTTGGCCTTGTTAGTAGAGAATATTTGAATAAATATTCTTGAAGCTAAGAGGAGCTTATGTGTAAATATTTTCTTTTGAAATAAATAATTTTTTATAAATTTAAGGTATTTCATATTACATGCATGGTGAAATTTATAAATTAAAGAAAAATATGATTGCAAAGGTGAATTAAAATATATTTTTTATAATTTTAATAAAAATAGTTTCCTTTATAAATTGAAATTTTGTTTAAAGTGTCACTAAGGGACAAAAAATATTTTAAACACTTTATATTGTTGGTGTATTTAATTTTGATAATCTTGATAATAATACTAATCATTTGAATCTAGTTCACCTTCTCTATGGTAAAATATTATGAAATGGAGGTTTAAAGACATTGTTAAGAGATAATAAGCTCATCAAGGTTTCTTAGTGATGCAATTCAAACTTTTGGAACCTACAAGTTAGTCTCTTTGTTTTGAACCCTTGAGAATCAAAACATTTTCAACAATAGAGAATCATGAAGGCTAGTTCATATATTGCTTAAATTTAACCAAAAAATTATATAATAGATCCCCTTGTTTTTGAGTCTCCTTTGAAGTCATAATTATTTTTTGACCCTTATTTACTTCTAAGAAAAACTCTCTAATCCTAAAAACTCCCTCTAACTATTTTTAGGTTTATCTCCAATAATTTTAAGGGTTTAGGGTTCAAGGTTCAAGGTTTAGGGTTTAGGGTTTATGTTGAATAATTTTCAGGGTTTAGGATTTAAGGTTCTAAGTTCAGGGTTAGGGTTTAGGGTTTAGGTTTCAAGGTTTACGTTTTAGGGTTTAGGGTTGAGGGCTTAGGATTAGGGTTCAAGGTTTAGGGTTTAGGGTTCAAGGCTCAGAGTTTAGGTTTCATGGTTTAGGGTTTAGGGTTTATGTTGAATAATTTTTAGGGTTTAGAGTTTAGGGTTTTAGGTTTAGGGGTTAGGGTTGAGGGTTCATGATTTGGGGTTCATGGTTTAGGGTTTAGGGTTAAGGGTTTAGGGCTTAGCAAGGTTTAGGGTTTAGGGTTCATGATTAGGGGTTGAGGGTTGATGATTTAGTGTTTAGGGTTGGGTTCAAGCTTCTGGAGGGTTTAGGGTTCAAGGTTTAGTGTTTATGTTGAATAATTTTCTAGGTTTAGGGTTCAGGGTCTAGGGTTTAGTGTTTAGGGTTTAGGTTTAAGGTTTAAGGGTTTAGGGTTTAGGCGTTAGGGTTTAGGGTTTAGGGTTAGGGGGGTTTGGGGTTGGGAGGGTTTAGGGTTTACGGTTTAGGTTTAGGGTTGAGGGTTTAGGGTTTAATTTAGTTTGGTTTGGATTTAGGGTCAGGTTTTTGGTTTAGGGTTGTTTAGGTTTAAGGTTCAATGTTTATGGGGAATTAATTTTTGAGGGTTAGGGTTTAGGGTTTAGGGTTTAGTGTTAGGGTTTGGTAGGGGTTTAGGTTTAGGGTTCAAGGTTTAGGGTTTTAGGGTTTTAGGATTTAGGGGGGGTTAGGGTTCAAGGTTTAGGTTTAGGCTTTATGGGGTTAGGGTTCGGGTTTAGGGTTAGGGTTAGGGTTTAGGCTAAGGGAACTAAGGGTTTAGGGTTCAAGGTTCAATGTTGAATTTTTAGGGTTTAGGGTTTAGGGTTTTAGGATTTAGGCTTTACTTAAGAGTTTTGAAGTAATTTACTATTTTTTAGCTTTTGCTTGAGGGATTTTTTAGGATTAGAGAGTTTGTCTTAGAAGTAAATAAGGATAAAAAAAATATTATGAGCTCAAAGGAGACTAAAAAATAAGAGGATCTTATTATTAAAAGTCAATATTCTACCAACTTTTCATTGTTTTAGCTATTCTATAATTTTTCTAGTTATTTAAACAATATATGAACTACTAATTTTCATGATTCTCTATTAATGAAAATGTTTTGATTCTCAAGGGTGCAAAACAAAGAGACTAACTTGTAGGTTCCAAAAGTTTGAATTGCATCATTAAGAAACCTTGATAAGCTTAATTCCTTTAAACCTACATTTCATAAGATTTTACCTTGCAAAATTTGAACTAGATCCAAAGGATTAGCATTATTATCAAGAGTATCAAGATTAAATACACCAACAATTATATAGTGTTTAAAATAATTTGTCTTTTAGTGCACTTTAAACAAAATATCAAATCATTTAAAGGAAATTATTATTATTAAAACTATAATATGAATAATTAAAATATATTTTAATTCACCTTTGCAATCACAATTTTCTTAATTTCACCATGCATGTAATATGAACTACCTTAAATTTATAAAACAATGTTTATTTCAAATGAAAACATTTACACATAAGCTTCTCTTAGCTTCAAGAATATTTATTCAAAATATTCTCTACTAACAAGGCCAACCACGTGAAGGTGGAAGCTTGCATTGCCTCCCCTAATTGACCTAAGACAACCACAAAATAACACAAACCACACAAAACAACACAACACCACAAAACAATACATCATACAAAGAAACAAAACACATACATTTTATTTATTTATTAAAAATTATTTATATAGCTTTAAATGTGAAACTTAAATATGATTATTTTAGTCATTTGCAATGATATTAATATGTGAGAAGCTAAATATTTATTATTAAATTTTAATTACAATCTTTATTTATACTTATGTTATAACATTTTTTATTAATTATGGAAATTATAATATCATTTTATAATTGTGGTGCCATGCTTATGTCATTTTATAATTTAGTATGCTTTTTAAATGATATTTTGTAAGACATTTAAAAAATTGTTATTATTATGACAAGTTAAAATGTTTTTTTTTTGTATTTTTGTGGCATGGTTATGTAATGTGAATATAAAGTGAATACATTTTGTTTTCATAAAGATAATTTATGATTATCCTTTGTGAACTGTTTTATAAATGATGCATAAAATATTTAGGAAAGGATTTGTGTTGTGATTTATAAATGGTAAATTTATTTTTAAAACTATGATTTGTAACTTTAGTGTTGAGATTAGAATTAATAAATTCTTAAATAAAAATTAAGCATCAATCAAAATTATTCAAAAATGCAAAGAAGAAGAGACACAAACCTTAAAGAATGGTCTTGGCCTATCAACCATTCTTTAAGCTATGGAAAAAAACACAACCTCAAGGAATAACCATGGCCACTGGTTATTCCCTTTAGTCTTTAGAAGGGGTTTTTAGCCCCTTCCAATAAATTCTTTTATTAAAAATTATGTGTACATGTTACAATGCTATTAGGTCAATATACTTGACCAAAATATTACTATAGAAATGGTCAATGTCTAATTCCATCCCTTGTTGCTATAAATACACACTAGAAATGTCACTCCTAAGCTTGCTATTATGGTTAAAAACACTAATTATTGGAAGAGTAGCCTTCATCCTACCTGTTCCAAGAGAAACTAGCTACAACTGCTTACAACTTGCTGACAATTTGTAGTAGGATTCGAGTTGCAAGAAGGGGTTGCAAGCTTGCACAGTCTACTTGAGTTTTGTGTAATCTTGTCAACCTGTCATATCTTTTAGTCATAAATTAGTCTAACATAATATAGTAAATGTCAACATTAGATTTAAAAAACAACACGAGTTACATAGAAAGTAAAATAAATAATGCAAATAATATTGTTGCTGATTGTTTGGCTAAATGGGCTTCTGATCATATTCATGATTGGAATTTGGTGGACCGGGGTCAGTTACCCCTGGATTTGTCTCAACAATTGGATCACTTGGTGGATCTTGAGAGGGCTATGCAATGTCCTTTCTTTGTGCTTCTTCTTGTTTTAATATAAAAATTAGCCCTCCTTTATGTTTACAAAGAACTGCGTGATGATAGTGAGTAGAATTGTGTGGTGACAGTGAATGAGTGCTTTACCTCTTTCAGAAATGAGCATGGAAATAGAGAAGATGAAAAAAAAACATAAGCAGTGACTGGCAAAGACAAGTGTGCAAACCTAGAATTTTTTAAGAATAACTAAAGCCTCCAATCCATGTGCACAATACTTGAAGTTTATGCTAAAGCATCACCATTCTACACTGAAAATATGAGAAGTGGCGACTACTTCAAAATATAAAAAATTGGTTGGAAGAGACAAGTCATGAAGATAATGATAGAGCATGCAACAAACATGCAAAACACCTTTTCACATCTTAAAAATATAATTGTGTGGTGATAGTAAATAGAATTTTGTGGTGACAGTGAATAGGTGCTTTACCTCTTTGAGAAATGAGCATGGAAATAAAGAAGATGAAAAAGCAACATAAGTAGTGACTAGAAAAGACAAGTGTGCAGACCTAGAAAAGTTTCAAAATAACTAGAGCCTCCAATCCAAGTGCATCATACTTGAATTTTATGCTAAAGCATCATCATTCTACACAAAAAAATATGAGAAGTGGTGACTACTTTGAAATATAAAAAATTGGTCAAAATTTGTTTTGTATAGAAGAAACAAGTTGCAAAGATAATGACAAAGTGTGTGACATGCAATAGAAAACTCTTGCAAAGTGATAGTCATGGGGATTGATAAATAAGGTAGTGGTGAGAGAAGAGAATAGAGATTTCATGAAGGGTACATAGAGGTTTGGTGTAGAGATGATAAAATAAAATGAAGGCTCCTTAAAAGAGACCAATGGAGAGCCTCACAATTTTGAATGATATAGGAATAAATGAGCATACAATGGGAAGTGATGATAAAAGCCTATGTTTCCATAACAACTTAGCATATGGTTCACCCAAAGATGAAGGATGTTGGTTATGGTAACTATGAACATCAGGAGATGCCAAATTTTTCTTATCTTGGGAAAGAAAATGGCATCACTAGAGCACCAAAAGTAGGTCATTGCCTCAACATTAAGCTCAGAAGAAACTTCGACATAAATTTGATGCAAAAATTAGTTGAATGAAAAATTATATCAACCCTGGACAAGGCCTATAAAAGAGACATTGTCCTAGATCTTCAAGATTTATTGCTTAGTTTTGGGCTAGATTATGCATGTCTAGTTGTTTTGGGTAAGGAAGAGATGAGTTCTTTAATTTCTAAGTTTTCCAAAGGCTACAAGGAAGCCATGAAAACATGGGCTTATAGCTTCATCATACTGACTAAAAATTATAGTCAGAAGTATATGATAGTCCTAAAATTGTCACAATAATCTGCATAAAAAATAATGGTGTAATGCAGAGAAAAACTAGATATGGATAACAAAGATCACATACAAGATTTGGATTTTATTCTTTTTATTGGGTCTATGCAAGATTTATTAGTAAGCACAGTTGTTGTTTGCAGGAGTGTTTGTGCACCCGAAATGTGTTGGTTTTTCTGGTTTGTGAGAAAATAACTGCAAGTAGAAGATAAAATCATGGAGGATCTTTCTAATTTTTTGCCAATTGATAATGTTGGTGATAAGAATGGCTTTCTCTCTGGATAAATTGAATAGCATGCAGTATTTAGAGGCAACATTTTGTGAAACTTTGAGGCTCTATCCACCCTTCCCTCTTGGTTATAAAAGGGTGATGGAGGACATGGTTCTTCTGGATGGTACCTCTATCCAGATGAAGGATAGGTTGGACAACTTGTATGATTACAAAAATTCTCTGTTAAGATGGCCTGAAGAGTGCATTGTTGAGGTTGTTTTTCACAAAAATAGGAGATAAGGGGATTATCATTTTGGATGACATGAGAAAAATGAGAAGTAATTCCATTGTTTGTGAAATTTTTCATTTTGATAATGAGATTGACATGTAGGATCTTGAAACCTACTCACAAGTGGACCCATGAATTCCTTGAAACAAACATTGGGATCATTCTTCTTAAAGAGGGACATCTGAAGAATTTTAGTTGTGTTTTGGGCACCCCATTTGTGCCATGTTTTGCTTGTTCACCAAATCAGGTTATTGCTTTGTTAGAGCCTTAGAAGGAAAAATCTATAGGTGATCTAGAGGGTAAGGGCTATCAACACTATTGGGTTTAGTAGGTCTATACATTATAAAAATTTATTCACTCAATCACTATATGGTTTTCTCATTAGATCCATTAGTCATTTGTTTCCATTTTGATAGTGATAAATCAAACTACATCTACCTATTATCTACAACTACTTGATTAATAGGTCTCATACATCATTTTCAATTTTTTGGTAGTGAGGCACGTGTACATGTGCCAATGAAGAAGTGTACTAAATTAAAGAATAGGGATGCCAAATATATTTTTATTGTATATAGCTATGGTATGAAAGCATACAAGCTTTAGGATCCTATTGTAGAAAAAGGTAGTGTATATTGGAAGTCTTTTTAGAGAGGTTCAACCTTCTTCCATTGTATTGCAGCCAAAATAAAGTGAAAAGAAAGATTTGGTTTGACTTCCTTATATGCTACAAAAAGTTAATTAAAATCCCAATTTAGAATAGAAGTTGAGGAGAGCTCTTTAAGATCTAAATATTTATAGAATGAGGTACAAAAACTCCAACTAATATTGTTTGAAGGTCAACCAAGAGAAGAAAACCATTAGAAAGGCATTCCCCTAGTGGTTGGAGATGTATATTTGTTCTATTTACTAATATTGGTGAAACTAGAATTATATAAGAGGATTTAGGTGTGCATAATGCAAATTCCTATAAAAAAACTATGATAAAGAGGTGGTGACAATTAAAATAATTATGCATGGGACTTGGTAGGCACAAACTATTTGGTCATATATTGGTGTTTAAGAATAAATTAGGTTTTAATGGTAATGTTAAAAGGAACAAGGCTTGG
>VDFB02064659.1:80621-92826 GCA_007258455.2 Sequoia sempervirens
ACCCCTTCTAAAGACTAAAGGAAATAACTGGTGGCCATGGTTATTCCTTGAGATTGTGTGTTTGTCTAGTAGCGCAAAGAATGGTTGATAGGCCAAGACCATTCTTTAAGGTTTGTATATTTTCTTCTTTGCATTTTTGAATAATTTTGATTAATGTTTAACTTATATTTAAGAATTTATTAATTCTAATCTCAACACTAAAGTTACAAATCACAATTTTGAAAATAAATTTTCCATTTATAAATCACAACACAAATCCCTTCCTAAATATTGTATTCATCATTTATAAAACAATTCACAAAGGATAATCATAAATTACCTTTATGAAAACAAAATGTATTCACTTTATATTCACATTACATAACAATGCCACCAAAAATACAAAAAAGAAACATTTTAACTTGTCATAATAATAACAATTTTTTAAATGCTTTACAAAATATTGTTTAAAAAAGCATAATGAATTAAAAAATGACATAAGCATGTCATGGCAATTATAAAATGATATTATAATATCCATAATTAATTAAAAAAAATTAAAACATAAAAAATAAATATTGTGATTAAAATTTAATAATAAATATTTATCTTCTCACATATTAACATCATTGCAAATGACTAAAATTATCATCTTTAAATTTCACATTTAAAACTATATAAATATTTTTTAATAAATAAAATAAAATTTGTGTTGTGTTGTTTTGTATGATGTTGTATTGTTTAGTGTTGTTGTGTTGTTCTGTGTGGTGTTGTGTTGTTTTGTGGTTGTCTTAGGTCAATTAGGGGAGGCCATGCAAGCTTCCACCTTCACGTGGTTGGCCTTGTTAGTAGAGAATATTTGAATAAATATTCTTGAAGCTAAGAGAAGCTTATGTGTAAATATTTTCATTTGAAATAAACAATGTTTTATAAATTTAAGGTAGTTCATATTACATGCATGGTGAATTTTGTAAATTAAGGAAAATTATGATTGCAAAGGTGAATTAAAATATATTTTGATTATTTTAATAATAATAATTTCCTTTAAATTTGAAATTTTGTTTAAAGAGTCACTAAGAGACAAAAAATATTTTAAACACTATATATTGTTGGTGTATTTAATTTTGATAATCTTGATAATAATACTAATCATTTGAATCTAGTTCAACTTCTCCATGGTAAAATATTATGAAATGGAGGTTTAAAGACATTGTTAAAAGATAATAAGCTCGTCAAGGTTTCTTAATGATGCAATTCAAACTTTTGGAACCTATAAGTTAGTATTTTTGTTTTGAACCCTTGAGAATCAAAACATTTTCCACAATAGAGAATAATGAAGGCAGCGTTCATATATTGTTTAAATTTAACTAAAAAATTATATAATAAGATCTTGTTTTTGAGTCTCCTTTGAACTCAGAATATTTTTCTGATCCTTATTTACTTCTAAGACTAACTCTCTAATCCTAAAAACACCCCCTAACTATTTTTAGGTTTATCTTCAATATTTTTTAGGGTTTAGGGTTTAGGGTTCAAGAGGGTTTAGGTTTAGGGTTCAAGAGGGTTTAGGGTTTAGGGTTTATGTTGAATAATTTTTCAGGATTCTAGGTTTAGGGTTAGGGGGTTTAGGGTTTAGGGTTGAGGGTTGAGGTTCTAGGGTTTAGGGTTTAGGGATAGGGTTCAAGATTCAGGGTTCAGGGTTTAGAGTTCAGGGTTTAGGGTTCACGATTCAAGGTTGAGGATTTAGGGTTTAGGGTTGGGTTCAGTGTTCAAGAGGGTTTAGGGTTTAAGGTTTAGTGTTTAGTGTTTAGCATTTAGGGTTTAGGGTTTAGGGTTCAAGGTTTAGGGTTTAGGGTTTAGGGTTTAGGGTTGAGGGTTAGGGGGTTGAGGGTTTAGGGTTTTGGGTTTTGTGTTTTGGGTCAAGGGTTGAGGGTTGAGGGTTTAGGAGGTTTTATGGTTTAGGGTTTAGGGTTGAGGGTTTAGGGTTTAGGATTCATGGTTTAGGGTTTAGGGTTCAAGTTTTAGAGTTTAGGGTTTATGGTTTAGGGCTCACGATTTAGGGTTGAGGTTTAAGGATTTAGGGTTTATGGTTTAGGGTTCATGGTTCTAGAGAGTTTAGGGTTCCAAGCTTACACATTAATTTAAAAGTTAAAATTTGATTTCAATTTTGATTTAAAATCTAAATGTGAAATCAAGTTCATTTACATACTTTAAACCAAAATTTAATATCATGTAAAAAAATAATTTAAATTAATTCAATTATAAATATTTGAATCAATTTTAAACATTAAATTTAAATATTTAAATTTAAACCTTGTGAATTTTTCCTCAAAATGTTTGAGGATTTAAATTTAAAATATTAATTATTTTAATATATCAAAGCTTGATTGGGAAAAATCAAATATACAATGCCACAATGGGAACACATATAAGAGGGAAATTGTGACATTATTGTAAATACATCAAGCCACTCAAAATGTGAAAAAAAAAACAAAAAAGTGGTGAAGTGGCAAAATTGACAAGATGCAAAAAGAGGCATAAAGATGACAAAAGTGCAATAAGAAAACAATTGCAAGAAATGACAATTGTGACAAATAACAAAGAGGTAAAAATTTCACCAAAAATATGAGTCAACAAGAATTAAAAGAGGGGTTCCCACTCTCATATTGAGAAATATTTTTATTTCTTAAATTTTAGGCACATGACAAAGACATGAGAGAGGCAAAGAATACTACCAAGCACAAATTGACCAAGGGGATCTACTAAAGAAAATATTTGAGTGGATACCAATAATGGGTACAACAAGGCCAAGTTAAAAAGGGGGACATAAGACTTCAATTTTTTTTTGTATTTTAGGGCATGTAAAAATAGTGCTTACATGATCAATTCCTAAAATAAGCCACACACATTTTAATACAATTGTTTTATCCTATATTTAACATGTGCCATATTTATTCCAACACTTGAATCTTACTAATAATTCAATTAAATCACTTTATTGTTGTAGGACTATAACATATTTTTAATGCCCACATTTCCATCTTCTCACTTTATTAAGGATTGGGCAATATAATAAAGATTTGTTTGGTTTTGGATCAATGACATCAAGAAATTGGTTGGGGATTAAATTGGGGTCAAGCTTAAATTGGGTTGAGGTTCACTTGTCTGTTGTAACCAATATGGAACCAATTCATGGAAGAATACCATTATAGAGGCCATTGGGTTAAATGAAGGGAATAGCCCGAAGACTTGTTGTTCAAGTTTAAAACATGTCCTTATTTTTGCAAGTTGGGGTTTTGGGAAATTTCTAATATTGGGTGGATTTTTTAGACTTTCCATGTCTTGGTACATTTTTCTTAGGGATCCCATTACCCAAATACTTTCCTTTAGTTACATATTGGACTTTTAGTTTTATCTTATCAACATCCCTTCCTTCACTTTCCTTCTAAGTTCCCAATTTCCCCAATTTTATGAACTTTTAGGATTTCCCTTCTTAGGATGTCATTCCACTATTTTCTTGATTCCTTGTACCCTCACAATCCCACTTCCTTCTCTCCCATGGGATTTCAAAGCTTCAATTTCTTCCATGTATTATTTTCAAAGGAATTGGTCACCCCAATCCTTGATCCTCATGTTATTAGCTATAAGGAAGAAAGTGGTAGAAAAATCAACTTCCTAATCTAATATTGAGAGGAGGAGAATACATAAAATTTCCATATGATCTAAACTATTATAGAAAATAAAGAAGCACATGATAAATCAACAATATAAATAGTAGAACATATTAGAACAATTTTATGTGGCGAAAACCATTTTAAGAGAAAAAAATCCACACTCTAAAATGTTCTAAATGTCTTATTAAAATCCAATACAATATTACAACACACTTGTAGAGAAAGTCTTCACAAAAATTTCACCAACATACAATAGTGGGGTAATTTCAATAATATTCTAATACATGCAAATTCAACATACATACAATTCCTTAGGTGCCCAATTTATAGACAAATGAATAAGATAAAAATAATTTATGGTTTTTAATACCATGTTTTAAAACCCCCACAAACATGGCTTCTATTTTTTACCCAATTTCTAATGCCATCTTGGAGATTCTCATAATTTTCTAAAAATAGCATATTCACATACACTCTTACAACTATCATAACTGAATAAAATTGTCACCCAAAATGGGTTGCAAAATTGTCATTATGATTCATCTCAAATAGGCACTTCATGAAAAATTATAAATCTAATCATAGTTGTTCTTGAGATTCCAAAGTAACCTCCCTCTTACAAGCTCTTACACATCATAAGATTCTATTATAAAATCTCTCTACATAAGGTGCTCCAAATCTATTATGTATAGCCACATTGATGACATGTTACAACACATTATAAAGTACTAACATGTGGCATGTAATTCCAACTCAAAATTTGATGCCCCATTTTCATGTGAGGTAAATTAAAAAATAATATAATATAATAATAATATATGAGAAATGTTAAATATTTAATAAATAAAATTGGGAACTTTTTCAAGATTGAGACACCTTAATTTTTAATATTCTCCCAATTGTTGAATACCTTTCAAGATCCAAAGGAAAAACCACAATCACTAAAATCTAACTATTGGGGTGAAGAGACCCATAGACTCTTAACATAATCTAGATTTCTTTGTGCTCATCAACTTGGTTAAATCATTTGTAACATTTGTTAAAGTTTAAACTTTCTCTAATTTTACTCTTCTATATTTTACCATGACTTTAACAAAATGGTACTACACATTTATGTGCTTATTCATTGCATGAAAGGTTGGATTCTTTTCTACTCAAACTATCACAATAAAGACTAATTATACCTTGATTCAACCCAACATTTGAACACAATCTTTTCAACTAAACATCTTCTTTATAGGCATGAGTTGTCACCCTATACTTTTCCTTACAGGTGGACAAAGCAACCACAACTTATTTATTTCTCATCCAACTTAATGTATCATCATTTAAAGTAAATAAATGTGCATCGGTGGATCTTCTACTATTTACATCTCCAATCCAATTTGAGTTCACATTACCACAAATATCTAGGGAATAATTATCTCCTATAAAATTTCCATGATAACATAAAGAATACTTTGAGGTACCTAACAAATATTTGAAGAATCTCTTAACAACCTCCTAATGAATCCATTTAAAATTAGGCATAAACATGTTGAGAACTCCCATTTTTTGGGTAATGTCTAGTCTCGTACAAACCATAAAATACATTATACTTCTAATTACACTTGATAAGGTAATTTTATCATGTTTTCCATATTTAATAGATAATTTCAATATATTGTGTAACAAATAATTTCATTGGAAAAGTAACAAGACCACATGATGGTCTAGATTCTTGCATATTAAAGCTCCATAATATTGAATTCACATACTTACTCTAGCTAATCCATATCTTTCAATTTTCTTCGTCTCTCCATACCATGAATGATTTTAGGAACACCTTAGTATTTTATTTAAAATCTAGTTGTAATTTGAGACTTTAGTTCTAAAATCAATTCTTTTTATTTTCCAATAAATAACATATCACCAAAATATAATGAAATAATGAGGAAATGATCACCATCATATTTATAATAAACATAGTGATCCAATCTGGATGATCAAATCCAAAAATTAAGATAAATGTATCAAAATTTAAGTTCTACATCTTAGGAGATTGTTTGAGGCCATACAAAGACTTCTTTAGTTTACAATCTAAATTTTCTTTAAGTTTGACTAGGACCTGTTGGAGTCATATCATATAGACTTCTTCCTCCATATCACCATGAAGGAAAGAAGTTCTAACACTTATTTATTTGATCTCTAAATCATATTATGCAGTAATGAAAAGAACAAATCGAATGGATGAAATTTTATAATAGGAGAATATTTCACTGTAATCCACCCCCTCAACCTAGGATTAACATTTTGTAACCAACCAAGCCTTGTTCCTTTTAACATTACCATTAAAACCTAATTTATTCTTAAACACCAATATATGACCAAATAGTTTGTGCCTACCAAGTCCCATGCATAATTATTTTAATTGTCACCACCTCTTTATCATAGTTTTTTTATAGGAATTTGCATTATGCACACCTAAATCCTCTTATATAATTCTAGTTTCACCAATATTAGTAAATAGAACAAATATACATCTCCAACCACTAGGGGAATGCCTTTCTAATGGTTTTCTTCTCTTGGTTGACCTTCAAACAATATTAGTTGGAGTTTTTGTACCTCATTCTATAAATATTTAGATCTTAAAGAGCTCTCCTCAACTTCTATTCTAAATTGGGATTTTAATTAACTTTTTGTAGCATATAAGGAAGTCAAACCAAATCTTTCTTTTCACTTTATTTTGGCTGCAATACAATGGAAGAAGGTTGAACCTCTCTAAAAAGACTTCCAATATACACTACCTTTTTCTACAATAGGATCCTAAAGCTTGTATGCTTTCATACCATAGCTATATACAATAAAAATATATTTGGCATCCCTATTCTTTAATTTAGTACACTTCTTCATTGGCACATGTACACGTGCCTCACTACCAAAAAATTGAAAATGACTCAATAAAGGATTTCTACTTGGACAAACCTTTGAAGAAATTTTATCATTGAGTTGATGTATGAGACCTATTAATCAAGTAGTTGTAGATAATAGGTAGATGTAGTTTGATTTATCACTATCAAAATGGAAACAAATGACTAATGGATCTAATGAGAAAACCATATAGTGATTGAGTGAATAAATTTTTATAATGTATAGACCTACTAAACCCAATAGTGTTGATAGCCCTTACCCTCTAGATCACCTATAGATTTTTCCTTCTAAGGCTCTAACAAAGCAATAACCTGATTTGGTGAACAAGCAAAACATGGCACAAATGGGGTGCCCAAAACACAACTAAAATTCTTCAGATGTCCCTCTTTAAGAAGAATGATCCCAATGTTTGTTTCAAGGAATTCATGGGTCCACTTGTGAGTAGGTTTCAAGATCCTACATGTCAATCTCATTATCAAAATGAAAAATTTCACAAACAATGGAATTACTTCTCATTTTTCTCATGTCATCCAAAATGATAATCCCCTTATCTCCTATTTTTGTGAAAAACAACCTCAACAATGCACTCTTCAGGCCATCTTAACAGAGAATTTTTGTAATCATACAAGTTGTCCAACCTATCCTTCATCTGGATAGAGGTACCATCCAGAAGAACCATGTCCTCCATCACCCTTTTATAACCAAGAGGGAAGGGTGGATAGAGCCTCAAAGTTTCACAAAATGTTGCCTCTAAATACTGCATGCTATTCAATTTATCCAGAGAGAAAGCCATTCTTATCACCAACATTATCAATTGGCAAAAAATTAGAAAGATCCTCCATGATTTTATCTTCTACTTGCAGTTATTTTCTCACAAACCAGAAAAACCAACACATTTCGGGTGCACAAACACTCCTGCAAACAACAACTGTGCTTACTAATAAATCTTGCATAGACCCAATAAAAAGAATAAAATCCAAATCTTGTATGTGATCTTTGTTATCCATATCTAGTTTTTCTCTGCATTACACCATTATTTTTTATGCAGATTATTGTGACAATTTTAGGACTATCATATACTTCTGACTATAATTTTTAGTCAGTATGATGAAGCTATAAGCCCATGTTTTCATGGCTTCCTTGTAGCCTTTGGAAAACTTAGAAATTAAAGAACTCATCTCTTCCTTACCCAAAACAACTAGACATGCATAATCTAGCCCAAAACTAAGCAATAAATCTTGAAGATCTAGGACAATGTCTCTTTTATAGGCCTTGTCCAGGGTTGATATAATTTTTCATTCAACTAATTTTTGCATCAAATTTATGTCGAAGTTTCTTCTGAGCTTAATGTTGAGGCAATGACCTACTTTTGGTGCTCTAGTGATGCCATTTTCTTTCCCAAGATAAGAAAAATTTGGCATCTCCTGATGTTCATAGTTACCATAACCAACATCCTTCATCTTTGGGTGAACCATATGCTAAGTTGTTATGGAAACATAGGCTTTTATCATCACTTCCCATTGTATGCTCATTTATTCCTATATCATTCAAAATTGTGAGGCTCTCCATTGGTCTCTTTTAAGGAGCCTTCATTTTATTTTATCATCTCTACACCAAACCTCTATGTACCCTTCATGAAATCTCTATTCTCTTCTCTCACCACTACCTTATTTATCAATCCCCATGACTATCACTTTGCAAGAGTTTTCTATTGCATGTCACACACTTTGTCATTATCTTTGCAACTTGTTTCTTCTATACAAAACAAATTTTGACCAATTTTTTATATTTCAAAGTAGTCACCACTTCTCATATTTTTTTGTGTAGAATGATGATGCTTTAGCATAAAATTCAAGTATGATGCACTTGGATTGGAGGCTCTAGTTATTTTGAAACTTTTCTAGGTCTGCACACTTGTCTTTTCTAGTCACTACTTATGTTGCTTTTTCATCTTCTTTATTTCCATGCTCATTTCTCAAAGAGGTAAAGCACCTATTCACTGTCACCACAAAATTCTATTTACTATCACCACACAATTATATTTTTAAGATGTGAAAAGGTGTTTTGCATGTTTGTTGCATGCTCTATCATTATCTTCATGACTTGTCTCTTCCAACCAATTTTTTATATTTTGAAGTAGTCGCCACTTCTCATATTTTCAGTGTAGAATGGTGATGCTTTAGCATAAACTTCAAGTATTGTGCACATGGATTGGAGGCTTTAGTTATTCTTAAAAAATTCTAGGTTTGCACACTTGTCTTTGCCAGTCACTGCTTATGTTTTTTTTTCATCTTCTCTATTTCCATGCTCATTTCTGAAAGAGGTAAAGCACTCATTCACTGTCACCACACAATTCTACTCACTATCATCACGCAGTTCTTTGTAAACATAAAGGAGGGCTAATTTTTATATTAAAACAAGAAGAAGCACAAAGAAAGGACATTGCATAGCCCTCTCAAGATCCACCAAGTGATCCAATTGTTGAGACAAATCCAGGGGTAACTGACCCCGGTCCACCAAATTCCAATCATGAATATGATCAGAAGCCCATTTAGCCAAACAATCAGCAACAATATTATTTGCATTATTTATTTTACTTTCTATGTAACTCGTGTTGTTTTTTAAATCTAATGTTGACATTTACTATATTATGTTAGACTAATTTATGACTAAAAGATATGACAGGTTGACAAGATTACACAAAACTCAAGTAGACTGTGCAAGCTTGCAACCCCTTCTTGCAACTCGAATCCTACTACAAATTGTCAGCAAGTTGTAAGCAGTTGTAGCTAGTTTCTCTTGGAACAGGTAGGATGAAGGCTACTCTTCCAATAATTAGTGTTTTTAACCATAATAGCAAGCTTAGGAGTGACATTTCTAGTGTGTATTTATAGCAACAAGGGATGGAATTAGACATTGACCATTTCTATAGTAATATTTTGGTCAAGTATATTGACCTAATAGCATTGTAACATGTACACATAATTTTTAATAAAAGAATTTATTGGAAGGGGCTAAAAACCCCTTCTAAAGACTAAAGGGAATAACCAGTGGCCATGGTTATTCCTTGAGGTTGTGTTTTTTTCCATAGCTTAAAGAATGGTTGATAGGCCAAGACCATTCTTTAAGGTTTGTGTCTCTTCTTCTTTGCATTTTTGAATAATTTTGATTGATGCTTAATTTTTATTTAAGAATTTATTAATTCTAATCTCAACACTAAAGTTACAAATCATAGTTTTAAAAATAAATTTACCATTTATAAATCACAACACAAATCCTTTCCTAAATATTTTATGCATCATTTATAAAACAGTTCACAAAGGATAATCATAAATTATCTTTATGAAAACAAAATGTATTCACTTTATATTCACATTACATAACCATGCCACAAAAAATACAAAAAAAAAACATTTTAACTTGTCATAATAATAAGAATTTTTTAAATGTCTTACAAAAATATAATGTAAAAAAACATAATGAATTATAAAATGACATAAGCATGTCACTGCAATTATAAAATGATATTTTAATATCTATAATTAATAAAAAAATGTTAAAACATTAAAAAAAAAATGTGATTAAAATTTAATAAATATTTAGCTTCTCACATATTAATATCATTGCAAATGACTAAAATAATCACATGTAAAGCTATATAAATAATTTTTAATAAATAAAATAAAATGTATGTGTTGTGTTGTTTTGTATGATGTATTGTTTTGTGGTATTGTGTTGTTTTGTGTGGTGTTGTGTTGTTTTGTGGTTGTCTTAGGTCAATTAGGGGAGGCCATGCAAGCTTCCACCTTCACGTGGTTGGCCTTGTCAGTAGAGAATATTTGAATAAATATTCTTGAAGCTAAGAGAAGCTTATGTGTAAATATTTTTATTTGAAATATACAATGTTTTATAAACTCAAGGTAGTTCATATTACATGCATGGTGAAATTAAGAAAATTGTGATTGCAAAGGTGAATTAAAATAATTTTAATTATAATTTTAATAATAATAATTTTACTTATGATTTGATATTTTGTTTAAAGTGTCACTAAGAGACAAAAAATATTTTAAACACTATATATTGTTGGTGTATTTAATCTTGATACTCTTGATAATAATGCTAATCCTTTGGATCTAGTTCAACTTTTGCATGGTAAAATCTTATGAAATGGAGGTTTAAAGGCATTGTTAAAAGATAATAAGCCCATCAAGGTTTCTTAATGATGCAATTCAAACTTTTGGAACCTACAAGTTAGTCTATTTGTTTTGCACCCTTAAAAATCAAAACATTTTCATTAATAGAGAATCAGGAAAATTAGTAGTACATATATTGTTTAAATAACTAGGAAATTATATAATAGATAAAACAATGAAAAGTTGGTAGAATATTGACTTGTTAATAATAAGATCCTGTTGGTTTTTAGTCTCCTTTGAGCTAATAATATTTTTTTTATAGTTTTTTACTTCTAAGACAAACTGTCTAATCCTAAAAAATCCTTCAACCAAAAGCTAAAAATAGCAAATTACTTCAAAACTCTTAATTGAAGACTAAATCCTAAAACCCTAAACCCTAAACCTTGAAAATTGAACCTTGAACCCTAAACCCTAAACCCTTAGTTCCCTTAGAAATTCCCTAACCCTAAAACCCCAACCCTAACCCCATAAAGCTAAAACCTAAACCTTCAACCTCAACACTAAACACCAACCCTAAATCCTAAACCCTAAACCCTAACCCTAAACCTTGAACCCTAACCCTAAACCCTAAACACTCCAAAAGCCTAAGACCAAACCCTAAACACTCCTAAAGCCTGATACCAAACCCTAAACACTAAACCCTAAACCCTAAACCCTAACCCTAAAAATTATTCAACATAAACATTGAACCTTAAACCCTAAACACTCCAAACCCCTAAACCCTAAATCCTTAACCCTCAACTTTGAACCCTAAACCCTCAACCCTAAAACCTAAAACCTAAACCCTAAACCCTCCCAACCCCAAACCCCCCTAACCCTAAACCCTAAACCCTAACGCCTAAACCCTAAACCCTTAAACCTTAAACCTAAACCCTAAACACTAAACCCTAGACCCTGAACCCTAAACCTAGAAAATTATTCAACATAAACACTAAACCTTGAACCCTAAACCCTCCAGAAGCTTGAACCCAACCCTAAACACTAAATCATCAACCCTCAACCCCTAATCATGAACCCTAAACCCTAAACCTTGCTAAGCCCTAAACCCTTAACCCTAAACCCTAAACCATGAACCCCAAATCATGAACCCTCAACCCTAACCCCTAAACCTAAAACCCTAAACTCTAAACCCTAAAAATTATTCAACATAAACCCTAAACCCTAAACCATGAAACCTAAACTCTGAGCCTTGAACCCTAAACCCTAAACCTTGAACCCTAATCCTAAGCCCTCAACCCTAAACCCTAAAACGTAAACCTTGAAACCTAAACCCTAAACCCTAACCCTGAACTTAGAACCTTAAATCCTAAACCCTGAAAATTATTCAACATAAACCCTAAACCCTAAACCTTGAACCTTGAACCCTAAACCCTTAAAATTATTGGAGATAAACCTAAAAATAGTTAGAGGGAGTTTTTAGGATTAGAGAGTTTTTCTTAGAAGTAAATAAGG
>VDFB02064659.1:92926-120733 GCA_007258455.2 Sequoia sempervirens
AGAGAGGGAGAGAGAGAGAGAGATGGTCCTCATTTATTGGACCTAGTTTTTCAAATAGACCACTACATTTCCAATTTTACCAAATTGGCAAGCTAGTGGGCCCACTAGCTTGCCAATTAAGTGAAATTGGAAACCTAACTTGGCCTGTTTGAAAAAATGGGTCTCCTAGTGATTTAAATCAAAGGGAGACCCCATTTCTTGGACCCACTTTTTCAAACAGACCACTAGATTTCCAATTTCACCAAATTGGCAAGCTACTAGGCCCACTAGCTTGCCAATTCAGTGAAATTGGCAACCTAACTTGGCCTGTTTGAAAGAATGGGTCCAAGAAATGGGGTCTCCTAATGATTTACATCACTAGGAGACCCCATTTCTCAGACCCACTTCTTCAAACAATCCGATACATTTCCAATTTCATCGAATTCGCAAGCCAGTGCACCCACTAGCTTGCCAATTTGGTGAAATTGACATCCTAACTTTACCTTTTTGAAAAATGGGTCCAAGAAATGGGCTCTCCTGGTGATTTACATCATCGAGAGACCCCATTTCTTGGACTCATCTTTTCAAATAGGACAATACATTGCCAATTTCACTGAATTGGCAAGCTAGTGTGCCCACTAGCTTGCCAATTTGGTGAAATTGGCAACCTAACTTGGCCTGTTTGGAAAAATAGATTCAAGAAATGGGTTCTCCTAGTGATTTATGTCAATGGGAGACCCCATTTCTTGGAACCACTTTTTCAAATAGGCCACTACATTGCTAATTTCATCGAATTGGCAAGCTACTAGGCCCATTGGCTTGCCAATTTGGTGAAATTGGAAACCTAAGTTGGTCTGTTTGAAAAAATGGGTCCAAGAAATAGGGTCTCCTAGTGATGTAAACTCTCTACCCAAGTAAACTCTCTACCCTAATCCCTCAATCCTCAACCCTTAATCCCTCAACCCTTAAACCCTCAAACCTCTACCCTCAACTCTCAACCCTCAACCCTTAACCCTCAACCCTCAATCCTTAAACCCTAATCCCTCAACCCCTATACCCTCTACCCTATACATTGGATCCTCAACCCTAATCCCTAAACCCTCTACCCTTAACCTTAAACCCTCAACCCTCAACCCTTAAACCCTCTACACTCTAGCCTATACATTAAACCATCAACACTCAATTTCAACCCTCAACCCTATACAATGGACCCTCAACCCTAATCCCCAACCTGCATACCCTCAAACCCTACCTCAACTCAAACTCCAAACCTCTTTCAACCCTAAACCTGTAAACCCTAAACTCTTAAACCCTCTACCCTATACATAAACCCCTCAACCCTTTTAAACCCTTAACCTCAACCCTATATACCTCTATACCATGCATTGGATCCTCAACCCTAATCGTTCAACCATATACCATCAAACCTATACCATAAACCCTAAACCCTCAACCCTCAACCCTAAACCCTCAACCCTAAATCCTTAATCTCTCAAGCCTTAAAAACTCAATCTTCTACCCTCAACCCTCAACCCTTAAACCCTAATCCTCAACCCTATACCCTCTACCCTATACCGGACCTCCTCAACCTAAACCCTATACCCTCAATCCTCTACCCTCTCCCCCTCAACCCTCAACCCTTAAACCCTAAACCCTTAAACCCTTTACCCTCTACCCTCTACCCTATACATTAAACCCTCAACCCTTAATTCTCAACCCTCAACTCTTAACCCTTAAACCTTTAACCCTCAACCCCTATACCCTCTACCCTATACATTGGACCCTCAACCTAATCTATCAACCATATACCATTTTAGGGATTAGGGCAGAGAACTTTCTTGGTTTTAAAGGTTTAAGGGTTGAGGGTATAGGGTATTGGGTTGAGGGTAGAGACCCATTACCCTCTACCCTCAACCCTAATCCCTCAACCCTATACCCTCAACCCAGTAACCTAAATCATTAACCCTATAGGTCCTCCACCCTAATCCCTCAACCCTCAACCCTATACCCTCAACCCCTATCCCTTTCTCTCTATCTACACATCTCACTTCTCTCTCCCTCCCTCTCTCCTACCCTCTCTGATTGTCTCTATCTACCCTCTCCCTCTTTCTACGTACCTCTTGCTCAATCAATCCCTACCACTCTCTCTCACTCCCTCGTGTTGGACTTGTCATTGCACCAAAAGATTGACCTGTTAATGCCCAATACAAGCTTTGGTTAAGAACCACAAGAGATGGTTAGACCATTTCACAAACCCAAGTGTTAGTGTTGCAAGGAAGACCAAGGGTCACACCTTGCAACAATCCCCCGAGCACAAGCATTGGGTTTGACCCTGTGACCAACTTTGATACCAATTGCTGGACTTGTCGTTACATCGAAAGATCAAACTATCAATTCCTGATACAAGCTTTGGTTAAGAACCATAGGTGATGGTTAGACCATGTCACAAATCCAAGCATTAGTGTTTCAAGGAAGACCAAGGATCACACCTTGCAACACCTCTATATATCTCTCTCTATCTCCCTCCCACTACCTCTCCATCATTCCCTCTCTCTCCCACTCCCTCTTAGGGTTTAGGGATTAGAGTAGAGAGTTTTATTGGGTTTAAGGGTTGAGGGATTGGGGTTGAGGGTAGAGGGTATTGGGTTTAAGGTTTAAGGGTTGAGGGTTGAGGGTTGAGGGTTGAGGGTTGAGGGTTTAGGGTTTAGGGTTGAGTGTTTAAGGGTTTAAGGGTTGGGGGTTTAGGGTTGATGGATTAGGGTAGAGAGGGATGGATGGATGGATGGAGAGATGGAGGGAGAAGTGAGATAGAGAGAAGGAGAGAAGAGGAGGGAGGAACAAAGATATATGAGGTTGAGGATATAATGTATAGGGTAGATGGTTGAAAATTGAGGGTATAGGGTTGGGGACCTATAGGGTTGATGGTTTAGGGTATTGGGTTGAGGGTATAGGGTTGAGGGTACATATGGTTGAAGGATTAGAATTGAGGGTCCAATGTATAGGGTAGAGGGTATAAGGGTTGAGGGTTTAACTTGGCCCATTTGAAAAAATGGTTCCAAGAAATGGGGTCTCTCAGTGATGTAAAAAATGGGTCCAAGAAATGGGGTCTCCTAGTGATTTACATCATGGGAGACCCCATTTCTTGGACCCATTTTTTCAAACAGGCCACTACACTACCAATTTCACCAAATTGGCAAGCTAGTGGGCCCACTAGCTTGCTAATTCCGTGAAATTGGCAACCTAACTTGGAATTTTTGAAAAAATGGATCCAAGAAATGGTCTCCTAGTGAATTACATCACCGAGAGACCCCATTTCTTGGAATTATTTTTTCAAATAGGCCACTACATTGCCAATTTCACTGAATTGGAAAGCTAGTGGGCCCACTAGCTTGCCAATTTGTGAAATTAGCAACCTAACTTGGCCTACTTGAAAAAATGGGTTCAAGAAATGGAGTCTCTCAGTGACTTACATAGAATTGAGAGGGAGGGAGAGAGATAGTCTTGAGAGGTTTTAGGGTTTAGGGTTTGAGGGAGAGACCTGAGAGAGGGAAAGAGAGGGAGAGAGACAAACCTAGAGAGAGAGATTTCTCTAGTTAGGGTGGGAGGGAGAGACTAGAGAGAGGGGGAGGGGTGAGAGTGAGAGACTAGAGAGAGAGAGTGAGTGAGAGAGAAAGAGAGAGAGTTCTCTAGTTAGGGTGAGAGGGAGAGAGAGGGAGTGGAAGAGAGAGGGAGTGAGAGAGAGATAGAGGGAGTGAGAGAGAGAGACCTGAGAGAGGTTGAGGGGGTGTGAGGGAGAGACTTGAGAGAGAGGGAAATAGAGGGAGAGAGAGAGATCAAGATTTATTTAGGGTGGGAGGGAGAGACTTGAGAGAGAGGGAGGGGTGGAAGGCAGAGACTTGATAGAGAGAGAGAGAGGAGGGTGGGAGGGATAGAAGGAGGGATAGACCTGAGAGAGTGGGGGAGGCAGAGGGAGTGGGAGAGAGGGGGTTGGACCTAAAGCCTAAGCCATAAACCATAAATCTTAAAACCTAAACCCTAAAACCTAAAGCTTAAACCCTAAACCTTAAAGCTTAAAGCCTAAACCCTAAAGCCTAAATCCTAAATAGAGAGAGGGGGAGATAATGGTGAGATAAAGAGTTGAGAAGGAAGGAGGGAGTGAGAGAGAAAGATAGGGAAGGGAGAGAGAGGGAAGGAGGAAGGGAGAGGTAGAGATTGAGAGAGGGAGAGATAGAGAGAAGCATATAAGGAAGGAGAGATATGATTGAGGGTATTAGGTTTAGGA
Source organism: Sequoia sempervirens (assembly GCA_007258455.2). Lineage (NCBI taxonomy): Eukaryota > Viridiplantae > Streptophyta > Pinopsida > Cupressales > Cupressaceae > Sequoia > Sequoia sempervirens. The sequence goes on from VDFB02064659.1 coordinate 97,188, forward strand.
TTGAGTGTTTAGGGTACAAGATTGAATGTAGGGCTTAGGGTTTAAGTTTATGGTTGAGGGATAATGTTCAAGGTTTAGTTTATAAAGTTGAGGGTGTAGGGTTTAGGGTTTAGGGATTAGGATTTATGAAATTCACTATAGGGTTTGGGAGATTGAGAGAGAGGGTGTGAGGGAGAGAGAGGGAGAAGTAGAGAGGGAATGAGAGAGAGAGGTGATAGAGAGAAGTAGAGAGTGAAGGAGGAAGGTCGAGAAATTGAGAGAGAGAGGAGGGAGGGAGAGAGAGAGAGGTTGAGAGGGATAGGTTAGATAGAGAGTGTAAGTATGGAAAAAGTAAGAGTAAAATAACACTTCTTAATAAGACATTATATAAAAAAATCAACAATATTTAAACTAATTTAAAGCAAGAATCTATTGAAAGTGTCATATTGCTCTCTATCTCTAAAGATTTATTAAATCAAGAGGCTCTCAGATTTTGTAAGCATTGTGATTGTTAAAATGCCAATCTAGAGAATGAGATGCTGCTAAATGCAGGAATCTAATCCTATATGATGATTGCTAAATGATAGTGATGAAACTACTATATTCAAAATGGACATGAAACTTGATAAAAGAAGCTACAGTAAAACTATGATGCAACCCTGATATTGATTCTAAAATTCTATGATTGATATTGCTAAATGAAAATGCTATTGCTAAGATGCTTGATTGCTCAAATGGTATTCCTACAGAGTAAGTTTGCACAATGTTGGGATCCATTTCCTACTTCAGAAGGTTGTATTTATAGATTCACGAAAACATATTTGTGAAGGAGTAGCACAACAAAGGTTTGGATTTGATCTGGAGGATTGAATGGTGAAGGATGAAGAAGCTTGAGCTGATCATGGGGATTGTTCCTCCCCACAAAAACATTGTGCCAGAGGATAGGAAGAATCAGAGGAAAGAGATTGACAATTTTGATTTCCAATTTATCTGTAATTTGTCTCCAAACTTTCTTGTGAATGCCAAGTTGAATTAATTAGATATAAAATATCTAATTTTATTGGTGAATGAATAGAGGAAATAGCCTTTATTCCCTTATTTGAATTTATTCAAATTTAGCAAAAAGAAGATATTTAATTAAATGAAATAAATATTTGACATTTATTTATTTAATAAAAAGGAGTATGGTAATTAAATAAAAACTTTATGATATTTTTATTTAATTAAGAGGAAACATGATTAGATAATTAAATAATACAAACTATTGAAGTTGCTTATTTAATTAAGATATTATAAACAATAGAATGTAATTAAAATTGAAGAATTAGAAAAATGAACTATATAAATAAATATTTCTATTTATTTAATAGTAGATGAATTAAAGGTTTAATTAATCAAATAATCGTATTTAATTAATTAGATCATCTAGACCATTTTTAGGTGTATACATTTTGCCCCTCTTTGAAGTGATGTGTTTATGCATTGCTTCAAAGAAAATTTTGCTGCTACTGCTAGTACTAATTAAAAATTTTCAGTATTACCCAGACATTGATTTTCAGGTAATGATGAATATATGCCCCCTTGGGAGATAAATTGATGATTTTTTTAATTTTTTGGATTTTTTTTATTTTTTTATGATTTTATGATGATTTGATGTTGATATGATATTGTATCAATTGAGCTCCTAACAAAGAATGTAGAAATTTCCCTTGTGATGAAATAATGATTAAGCCCCATTTGAAAATAAAAATAATAAACCCCATAAAATCCCACCTTAATTAACCTATAAAAGGTTTTAAAAAGTGATTTTGAAACTTATTTGTGCATTTGAGTTTGAAAATTTGAGAGAAAGAGTGATTTTGCAATTTGGAGCAAGATGGTGATTCCTTTCCACACTCATCGATTCAAGTGCGTGCAACAACACAACCACCTGTCCACCTTCAAACCTCTGGTATGTACTCGTGAACATCTCATTATTCATGTTTTCTCATTTTTCACACCTATTTTTTGGATTTTAAGTTTTTAAAATCTTTTAGCGCTTCTGAGGCTCGTAGTAGCACTTTGACTTTCTGTTTTAGTGCTTTTAATGAAATAGCACTTAGGTTAGATTTTGTAGCGCTTAGATAGGTTAATTTAGTGCTTTGAAAGTTATAGCTCTTAGGATATATGTTTTAGTTCTTTGACATAGAGTTTTAGTGCTTTTACTAGTTCAGTGCATTGACCCAACACATTAGCACTTTGACCCCTTAAATTACCGCATCCACTGTAATGGCGCTTTGATTCACTATTTTGGTGCATTTACCTACTAAAATGGTGCATATGATGAATTAGTGATTGAAGCACCTTTTTTAGCACTTTTAGGTTTTTCAAATGGTACATTCAATATTGTGGCACATAAAAACTCTTTTTTAGTGCATTTAAGTCAGAGTGATGCATTTTGTCAATTTTTTTCCTTGATTTGTTTATTTTAATTGTGTCAACCATTAGTTTGATATGATTGATGGTATCAATAAAGTAGATGATGTTTGAACTCATGATAGGCAAGGTATAATGATTGATTGATGATATTTATCCTCATGATAGACGAGGAATAATTATAGTTTGTTTGATATACCTCATGATAAGCGAGATTGTTTTGTTTGATGAACCTCATGATAAGCAAGGTACAATTTAAAGTTTGATGGTTGACCTCATGATAAGTGAGGTTCGATGATGTTTTCTCTTGAGATTTGATCAAAATATCACCAAGAGGTGCTTAGATTTGATACACTGATTGATTTTTGATAAATTGACAAAGATTACTGACTTGAATATTTTGTGATGATAGGAGGCTTTGACGAACCTACAGATTCGAGAGCAGTTCACTAGGACTTTCGATTTGATACCACAGCTAGTGCATCCTGAGACGATAGTTATTACATGTTGTGGTTTGTCTTCTTTATTAGATATGCCCCAGATTAGGATTAATTGGGGTCTCCTAACAACCCTAGCAAAGAGGTGGCATAGCCAGCATAATACTTTCCACCTTCCTACTAGTGAGATGATAGTCACCCCTGAGGATGTCTAGTGGATTCTACAAATACTTGTTATTGGTGACATTATAGTATATAATTCTTCATAGCAGGGTAGGACTGACGCTCTCCGTAGATTATTTTACGATGATAGTATTTTTGGATCTTGGATTCCATGGCACAAGATGGTGGATTCCTATGCCACTTTGCCTTTAGTATTGACTAGTTTCATTGGAGGGTTCCTTTGTACTGATCGTAGGTCAAAGGGACTTTCTATTGGTTGGGGCCACATGTTAGAAAGCATGATTGTGCACAGTACAAGATATGCTTGGGGCATGTGTATGCTTGCCCATATTTATCATGATTTGCATTCGATTGTCTACCTTGGAGGTTGCAGTTTGTCGTCAGGATTTACTTTGCTATAGGTGTGGGCATGAGAGCATATTGTTGTTACGCGTCTAGTCATGGTGACACAACAGCCCACCATGCAACCATATGTCCATAAATATGTAGGTCAACTTACTTATCCTAGACTAGGTAAGTTGGATCATTGGAGGAAAGTATTGGATGATGTAGAACTGTGACATGGAACACTTATTTAGATTGCGAGCGCTGGGATGATGATGACATTCAGTTGCCTTATCTTTGTCAGTCAACAATTCTAATTGGTCGAACTCGTTGGATTTTAGAGAGATTTTTGTTTAGACAAGTTCTCAAATAGTATGTTATTGTTCAGGGTATGCCCCAGGGTGTTTCCCATTATGCTCTTCATTAGTTAGATTCTTCAAAGTGGGGACTTGACCTTTCATATGATGTTGATGTTCAAGAGTTTTAGGCTTTACAACCTCTAGTTTGGGAGATCTATCCTAATATTGTTGAGCCACCTATTATAGTTGATTATGCAAAGTATCTAGTTCTAGATCCTTTTCCATGGATTACCATTCCTAATGATCTAGTACCACTACTTGTTGAGGAGGAGGTTGTTGTTACACATGGTCATTATTGGAGGAGAGAGGAGGTTGGTGAGGAGGAAGTGGAGGATGTCAAGAGCAGTGGTGGTGAGGAGGTTAGTGGGGATGAGAGCAGTGGAGAGGAGGAATATGATGGTGGAGATAATGGAGGAGGTGGTGGTGGTGGTGGAAGTCCAGGTTTGGAAGTTAGAGTTTTGATGGTGCCTCATAAGATGCGATCAATGATAGCTCCCACAGAGTAGCATGTGCATATTGGTGTACCTTCCCAATAGTAAAAGACACAAATTGTGAGCCTTTAGGTGTAGTTGTAGACTTTATAGGGTTAGTTGGCTTAGGCTTAGGGTCAGTTAACAGTGGCTCAGACATAGATGCAGGCATAGGATTAGGCCCACACACAAAATCTAGCTTAGGTACAGGCTTAGTTGGTAGCTTCTTAGACACAAATGGCCTCGTTGACAGTCGAGAGAGATGCAGCTAGATAGGTTGTAGAGCAGGCACAAACTACAATTGAGAGATTATAGAGATTGGCAGCTGGTACTCCAGTGGCCGATTATATGAGAGAGGTTGTTTGTTTGGGTTAGGAGGTAGAGTTTTATAGAGGTTGGTACCATGATGCAATTCCCGCAGAGCAGTGAGTGAGTTATGCTCAATCTTGATTTGGCAACTCCTAGTTGAGGACCATGAGTAGAGGTGTGACATAGCCACTCCCAAGAGACCTGAGAGATCCTGGTACATTTGGTGGTAGAGGGACTGGTCCAAAGATGCCTGCACCATCTGGAGCCAACAACATGTAGCTTCATGATTGTACCTTCTGATGTATTTTGAGATGTGATGTATACTTTGATTATTTTGATTCACAACCATTTTCTTTTTGATGATATATCTTTTTTCATTTTAGACATCATTGTATTCTTGACATTATGATTTTTAGAACTATATGATATGCAACGAATTTTATCGATCTATTTATATGTTCTATATGATTTTATGATGGATGCATTTATTTTCTATATTTGATATGCCATGTGATGATCCTTATGATGTTATGGATGCAATTTTTATAATCAGGATGATATGCTATGATTTAGGATGTTCTATCTATGATGTGTAAATGTGAGTATGTGCATAATGATGATGTATGGATGCATGATGTATGTAGTTATTTACATGGATGAAATAAATGTATACTAATGGGTATTTCCAAATTATATGATAAGGTATCTATATGCATGATTATGGATATGATGTTTTAATGATATATGATGTATGATGTAAATGAGATGGGCGCACTTTTATTTTTGTGATATATTTTAAGTGCAAATACATAATATAATAAGTGGATGAAAATCATGGTGAATATAATGGTATGTCAAATGTATGATCTATGATATGATGAATGGGTGTATGATATGAAAATGTAATTACATGATATTGGTGATGTTTTTGTTAGTTTTTCTCATGCAAATTTATGATGTGTGATTTGAAAAATATGATATGATCAATGCAAATTATTTGATTCAAATGCATGAATAATGAAATGATAAAATGCTTTCTAATGTATGCAATGAAAATGATTATGCATTGTATGATAATGATGATGTTTTTTTGTTATTGTCAAGTATACTAAATCCATTAATGAGAAAAGACAACATTATTTTTGAAACCTTTACTAAAATTTGTAACAAATACTCTGCAAATGTAAAAACTATCATGAATGCAATGTAATTTTTCATACAAATCTACATACAAACATTGGCATCTTAACAATCCATTTATTTTTCTTTGTATCATCATAGATATTTTAAAATGTTGAAAGTGAGTACAAGCATCAATGGTATAATTTAGACCATGATGATCTAAGTACTACTTCCATGATTTTTGATATTGCAAGTGAACACAAGCATCTAGGTATAATTAAACCAAGATGACCTAAACATTTCTTGTGTAAACAAACAAGAATCAATCACTTTGCTATGTGAATTCCAAATGTCATTAGTGATACTTTGTAGAACACATCTCATGATATTTCACATAATAATAATGATTAACTCACACACAATAAACAAAGAAAATACCATTCTCCTTCCTAGCTTCTCTAGTTCAATACATCATCTAGTTGCTCCAAAAAAATGATAACAAAGATCAAAGTACAACGATTCAACCTTTGCCTAAAGTATTTCAACCATTATTCAGATTAGATCATCCATTTTGATTTGATTTTGATTTCAATTGTTTGACATAGATGGTTGACTTTTCTTGAAATGTTCTGATGTTTGATGTATGTTCGATGTATAGGTTCCACTGTGATCATTGTGTTTGTTGTGTTTGTCATACTAATGTTTTTCTTGTTTGATTAAGCTTGAAGTTTATTGCCCCCAGTGAGGTCAGGATTTTACCCCCAAGCTAGGGTGTGACATGATCACCTTGCCAAGATATGTACATGATGTTTGATTTTCAAATGATAGGTGGGAAAATGATGGCCAAAGTGAACGACCAAGTCATGCATCTAATATATCGAAAAGATGGTTTAAATCACAAGTAGCACTTGTTTCTAGGTTTTCACTACATGATTTTATTACAATTTTTCTATTTTTTTTTAAATTATTTTTCTATTTTTTTTATGTTTCTTTTTAATTTTTTTCTGTCACCAAGATGCTTGTTTTCCAGGTTTTCATCAAGGTAACCCTTTTCTAGATCTTGAACCGTGCACTAGGTGATTCAGGTGTAGAAATTTCTGAGATGGATACTGTTGATAAGTTCATCAAATAGATCCCCTTCAGGCATAGACAACTGATAGGATCCAAATCCATAGACCGATATGATCACAAAGGGACCTATCTAGTTAGGTTCAAACTTCCCTTTCTTTTCTCTGTCTTGTTGATTTCTAGAGTTTTCCTTTAGGACCAAATCCCCAACCTGAAAGACTATAGGCTTTACCCTATGATTGCAGCTTCTGGACATCCTCTATTGATATGCCATCAAATGGTTCATAGCTTGTTGACAAAGTTCATCCAATAGTTCTAGCTCTTGAAGTCTACAGACTGTATAATCCTCATTTGGAATGATACCCTTTAGTGATACACGAAGTGATGGAATCTCAACCTCAATGGGTAGTATAGCCTCTGATCCATATACTAAGGCATATGGTGTAGCTCCTATAGGTGTTATGACATTGGTTTTGTATGCCCAAAGAGTTGGATTTAACTGAATGTGCCAATCATGTCCAACATCATTAACCATTTTCTTTAAATTTTTTAGAATTGTTTTGTTTAAGGCATTTGCTTGGTCAATTCCTTGAGGATAGTACAATGTTGAGAAACGATGTTGGATATGAAACTTTTCACATAGTTCTTGGACATCTTGGTTCTTAAAAGGTCGACCATTGTCAGTGAGAATGGACTGAGGAATTTCATACCTATAGATGAGGTAATTCAGAATGAAGGAAGAGATTTGTTTTCTAGTGATTGTTGTTAATGCAACCACTTCTATCCATTTTGTTTAGTATTATATTGTTGTGATTATGAATTTGTTTCCATTGGATGAAGATAGATTTATCTTTCCTACCAAGTCCAATCCCCACTGACAAAAGGGACATGTTGAAGTAAATGGTTGCAATTCTTATGTTGGTGCATGGATTAAGTTACCATGAATCTGACATTTTTGACACTTTTTAACAAATTGAAAGGACTCCTTCTCCATTTTTGTCTGGTAATACCCCAAATAGAGGAGTTTCTTTGCTAGGGTTAGTCCACTTTAATGAGTTGCAAAAATACCTTCATGAACCTCACATAAGGTTGTTTCATATTCATTATGTTCTAGACACTGAAGAAGAGTACCATCTAGACCTCGAAGGTAAAGTATGTTGGAAATCAAGGTATGTCATGTGGTTTGGCAAATGAAGTTACGTTTTTGGTTTCTTGAAAGGTTAGGAGGAAGGATATTTTATTTAAGGTAAGCATAGGCCTTTCCATAGATTAAGGATTCAACATCGACTAATTGGCATATGGTTTGAGAATCTGGATTATCATAAGCAGGGTTAGACACTTGTTCTACCATAAACTCATAACGACCTCATTTTTTTGTTAACTACATGAGAGAAGCCATTGTCACTGGCATCTGGAGCTTTGTTTTCTACCCTTGGAATTTTCTCAAACTTGATATCCACAAATTACCTTTTGAAGTCATCTATCATCTTTTTATATGACATCAACTTCTCATATTTCGTCTAATATTCATCATTCACCTAATTAATGACTAGTTGTGAATCTCCATATACTTGTAGCTCTGTGATTTTCCATTCAATCGCCACTTTGATGCCAATAATCAAAGCCTCATACTTAGCTACATTATTTGTACATGGAAACATGAGTCTATAGGACCTTGGGATGGTGTGTCCTTGAGGTGTAACAAATAGAATTCTAGCACCAAACCCATGTTGTGTGTATGACCCATCAAAATAAAGCCTTCATTGTTGTGTTGTAATAGTAAGAATGCTTGCATCAATAAACTCAATGTTCATTAGATGATCATCTGACAATGGAGCTTCAACCAATTGATCTACACTCACTTGACCTTTGATGGCTCTCCTATCCACATACTGGATATCAAATCCACTCAAGAGCATGACCCATTTGGCTAGTCTCCCTGTTAGAGAAACCTTGTTGAGTAAGTATTTCAAGGGATCAATCTTTTCTATGAGTTTAACTGTGTGGGTTAGCATATAATGTCTCAACTGCTGGGTAATAAATACCACTGCCAAACAAGCTTTCTCAATAAAGGTGTAATTTATTTCATAACCATTTAGAGTTATGTTGATCTAATAAATAGCATGTTCCCTTCCCTTAGGATCTTCCTGTGCTAATAGAGCTCCTAAATAAATTCTTGTTATTGCTTTGTATAGTAATAATGGTCTTTCTTTTGTACGTGGAATTAATATGGGAGGTGACATTAGATATTGCATTATTTGATTGAAAGTTGCTTCACATCCTTCATCCCATTTGAAAGAGACATTCTTATGTAGAAAATGATTGAAGGAATGACTTTTATTTGCTAATTGTGAGATAAATCTCCTAATTGATTGTATCCTACCTTGAAGAGATCTTAATTGACTGATATACTTTGATTGTGACATTTCCATTATTGCTTTGACCTTATTTGAATACACTTTGATACCTTTTTCTGAAACTATGTATTTGAGGATCTTTGCTGATGTAACCCCAAACACACATTTCTTAGGGTTCAATCTGACATTGAATGTCTCCAACCTAGTAAAGATTTTTCCTAGGATCTCCAGATGTCCTTCTCTAGTATATGATTCTTCCAATATATCATCCATGTAATCTTCCATAAAAGTATCCATCATGTCATGGAAAATAGTGGTCATTACACGCTGTTATGTTGCACTTGTATTTTTCAACCCAAAGGGCATGACGTTCCAACAGAATGCGCCCCAAGGATAGGTGAATTTTGTATTTTCTTGGTCTTCAGGTGCTATCTTGATTTGGTTATACCCTGAGAAGCCATCCATTAGCGACAACATGGCATGTTCTATTGTTAAGTCCACAATAATGTCAATGCTTGGTAAAGGAAAATCATCCTTTGGACATGCCTTATTTAGATCTTTGAAATCTATGTATATTCTGATAATATTGTCTAGTTTAGATAAAGGTACAATATTTGAAATCCACTTAGCATAATCGATAGACCTAAGGAATCCTGAATCTAACAACTTTTTCAGTTCAACCTTTACCATCAAGGTGATATGTGGATACATTTTCCTTAGTTTTTGTATCACAAGTTTTATCCTAGATGGTAGAGATAAATGATGCATTAGAAGATATGGATCTAAACCTAGCATATCAGAGTATGACCAAGCAAAGTTAATGCTTCTATCTTTAAAGAACTTGGTGAATTCTAGTTTTTCCTGTGCAGTCATTAATGTTGCTAAATGTAGAGTCTTTTCTTTTTTTGTGGTGCCTAGATTGATTGACTGTGTAGGTTCTACCAGTACTAATGATCTTTCATGATAATGTTCCAGAAGGGTGTCAAATCTCCCATCTTTTGGTGCCTCAAATAGGTTTTCCCCATCAAAAGCATTCTTCTTTTTTAATTTTTTGAGATCTAATGTCGACATTGAATGGTTTTCACCATTAGATCCATTATTCCTATTTTCAATTTTGCAATTGAAAGATTTGACACCCTCCTTCCTCCAAGTGTCGTAATGAGATTTATGATTAGAACTTGTGTTAGATTTGTCATAACAAAGGAAATTTATGATACCATCATCATTCTCAAAGATAGGTACATTGATAGGTTCAGTTGGTTTCTAGTCGATAAGTTTAGGATGCAGTAAGGGTAGAAAGTCATCAGATTGGTTAAGGTCAATGGCAGTAAAGGTTCTAATAGCAATGTTGTCAAAATTTTTAGTGGTAATGTCAAGGTCTATGATATTACTCTCCTCCAAGTCGTTTATTTCACTCCATCTTTGTTCATCCTCACTTGAGTCATCTATATTTGGTGATCCAAACACAAGGGGTCTAGTCCCAGAGCTTTGTCCCCCCTCATGTGTGGGTGCATACTCTTTTATGACATCAATTTGTATGTCCTTGTATGATATTTTTGATAAAGAATCCCACTCATACTTATTAGAATCTATTTTAGAACTATCCCTCATTTGAAGGATCCTTTCAACAACTTTATGAGTGGTTTGTTCTTTTGTTTCTCCTATATAACCTAGTCTTGTTTTGTCCTTTGATTGAAGCGTAAGAGGTTGGATGGGTTCTACAATGCCTTCTTTTCTTTTTCCAAAAGGTCTTTGTCCTTCATACCCCATTTTCTCTAAGACATCCTTTCCTTTTCCATACTGATCTGTCTTTATGCTAATATTTTATGATGTTGATGCTTCTTCATCTTTGTAGAGCCAATTGAGGATGGCATTATCTTTAGATTCATCTTCTAGAGTACCTGCTTTTACAAAACCTTTCATCCAACACTATGGTAGGTTGTGATGATTGTTGTTGGCTGTCCAGATGTCCTTGGAGATGGTAGCAATTGTGAAAAACATAAATATTGCTCAATGGCATACTCTCCCAAGCCCTTGTCTTTTAACTAGATCTTGTCTTTGAATTGTTGTGATAGAGTATTCAGTGGATCTTTATTGTTTGATGAAGTGGAGTCAGCAACACTTGTTTCCTTTGATTGGTCCTTTTTCTTAACCCATTTGGATATAAAATATAGTTGCTTTTCACCATTGGATGAACTAGAAGTGTTTGCTTCTCTATTATGGGGCACCAAAGTGTCTTGTGTTGTTTTAAGCATATTACAAGTTTGAGGACTATTGTAATCAGCTAAAATAGTGACTTCTTGTCCATTGATCGAAAACATTAAGCATTGATGATAAGTTGAAGGTATTTCTTGCTTTTCATGAATCCATGGATGTCCCAAGAGTATGTTATAAGTGAGCTCTTTGTCTAATACTTGGAAAACAATATTCTTCACAATTGGTTCTATTTGAATAGGTAATACGATCAATCCCTTGGAGGATCTCTCTTCTTTATCATAGGCTTTTATTGTGATCTTCCTTCTGGAATCAATAGCATTATCAAAATAACCTAGTGCACAAATCAATTTTAAAGTGCAAATGTTTAAGCCAACTCCACCATCTATTAAGACACATTTTACCTAATGTTTGTAGATTAAGACTTCAATATGAAGGGCGAAATTGTGTGGATGAGTAAGTGACACATCATCTTGTTGAGAAAATGATAGGAAGTGAGGCATGGTTAAGCATCCCACCATAGCCTGGAATTGGAAAACATCCAGATTATTGGGTACTATTGTGGCCACAAGTACTTAATCCAAAACCTCCCTATGGGATGGTGAGATTTTAAGGAGTTCTAGTATTGAAATTTGTGCTGGTATTTTTTGTCGTTGATCAACTATGTTGTACTGATTTGAAGGGGGAGTAGTAGTTTTAGATGCAACTCCTTTCAATATTACCTTGGATTTCCCCCTTGTTGTCACACTGACTGGTTGATATTCTTGATTTTCCCTAATTTTTATGACATTGATCTGATTGTTGGATGTATCAATGTTTGGGATCAGATCTATGCTTATGATGTCATTGGTTTTATTATTTTGATTGTCATGATCCTCATTTTCCTCAACTATAGAGATACAATGAATAGTGTTGTCATAAATGTAGTTTATATTTTTACCTTTACTATTTGTAGAAGAAGATTCTCCCTTTTCATAATTTGTTAAAGGATTTTTAAATGCACCATGTTCATTGTTTGTTTGAGGTCCTTCCATGAATACTTTCTTGTTGTCAATCAAAGCCTATACAAGATGTTTCAACTGCATACAATCATCTGTCTTATGTCCTTTGTTTTTTATGAAAGTTATAGTAGTCAGCATCATTCCACCAAGATAGTTTTACTTTTGGTTCCCAATTTCTTGCTTTGGGTAAGGTGATAAGTTCATTTGCAATAAGCTCTCTCATTGTTGATTCTAGTGTTTGTCCCAATGGTGTGAATCTTCATCAATTTGATGGTCTTGGATATGATTGTGGCTTAGATTCTCCATTGTTTGGATTGTTATTTTGACTGCAATTCTAATTGATATTTTGGTCATTGTTTTGATTGTTCTTTGTTGTAGTTTCCGTCAAATTAAATATTGGTTTCACATTTTGTGTGTCATTTGTAGTATCATTGTTTCCAATATTTCTAATTTTTTTCCAAAACTTAGGTTTATCATTGTTGCCATAGTGATTTGAGGAATTTGTGTTGTTTGGTCCTTCATTGTATTGTTTTATCACTTCTCTTTTAACTAAAGCTTCTTCGATCTTGAGCCCATTTTCAATCACTTTCTCAAATGTAGGTGGACAAATTGTAATTCAAGCCTATAGCTCATGTCATCAATTAAGTTGTCAATGAATAGTTTCATCTTCTCTTCTTCAGGTACAGAATGAGGATATCTAGAAAACAACCTTTGCCATTGTTGTAAAAATGAGAGGAATTTTTCCCCTTTCTTTTTTTTCATGTTGTAAAGGTCCTTTATTATTACCTCATGTTGAATATTGAAGGAAAATTATGAGATAAATCTGTTGAATAGTTCTTCGAAAGATCAAATTCCTAGTTGTAGTTTAGAAAACCATTCCATGCATTGACCTCCTAAGCTCCTTGGAAATAACCTCATTAGATAAGTGTCTTCTTGTGCAAATTCTATACTCACGGTTCTAAATTCCCTCACATGATCAATTGGATCTTTTTTGCCACTGTACTTTTTGTATTTGGGGAATTCACAATGTCTAGGAAATGGTATCATGTCCACACTTGGATCAAAAGGATAAGGATAAATGTCTTGTAATGAGTACCTCTTTGTGGTTCCTTTTTGCATATCTTGAAGTTGTTGTTGTAAGTTTTGCATTTGATGTGTTAGGGAAACCACTTGATTTGTGTTTTGTGTGTTGTGTGGTTCAGTTTCAGTTGCTTTAGGTGTTTCCTTTAATTGATTACTATCAAAATATTTTGGAAGTTCTGCACCTAGTTCAACTAGCATCAAAAGTTATTTTTCCATATCTCATTCCAAAAAATTTTCCATGAATTTGTGAAAATTTGGATCTTGTTATGCCGTTTGGATATCCTCTTGGGTTATTTCATTTGTATCACTTTGGTGGAATCAGTGAAAAGGATTTTCTTCAGCCATGACGTTTGATGTTTCAATTTCCTTTTCCCTAAGTTTTTGTCTTTGTAACCTCATCAAAATTGGCATACAAGTGTTTGTTTTTTTTCACTAAACTTTGATCTTTTTTGTTTGGAAGAGTGTCAATTGGATTTTAACAAATTCAAATAGAATGATATATTCTATTGATGACACCAAGTTAAAAATATGGTTATTGTTTTTCATTTCGTGATTGTAGGATGACAAAATCCTAATAAGGAAACTTAACCTAATAACCAAGATTTGTGTTTGATAATTGGACACTTTATAGTTGCAAGATCTATCTTTAACTTGAAAGAGTTTTGACTTGTAAAATGCTATTTGTTTCAAGTTTAAGACACTATCTGGACTGTGAAAATGTTTTTGTCCTGATAAAAACCTAAGCTCTGATGTCAATAGTTTGATAGGGGTTTCCAATAGCTCTCTATTTTCTTGTTCTGTGGATGCGCTATTACAGAGGGCAGATGTGCTAAAACAAACTGTTTATGTGTTAAAAGATATGGTAAATGTGCTATTAGGTAGGGTATTTGTGCTAAAATAGATTGTGGATGTGCCAATAAACTAGTAATTTTTGACATTGGGAAGTTTTGGTGAAATATTGTAGTTGCGCTATAAGATTTGGCAGATGCATTGAAACAAACTGTGAATGCGCTATTTTGTCAGCGGATGCACTAAAAGATAGGGTGGATGTGCTAAAACAAACTATGAATGCGGTAAATTGAAAGTTGTCAAAGTGTTGTTTGGTTTTTTTTTTTTTTTCAGTAAAGGGATTGATTTTTGGGTGTAATTTTTTGAATTTGGGATATTTTTACAATGTATCTTTGCTGGTAAATCTCTTATTTTGGAAAACAAGCCTAATGTTTCCAAGTTTTTCCTCTATTGTAAGATTTGATCTCACCTATTGGTATATTTTATTGCTAGTTGTGGGATGAAAGACTGATGAATGGGTCCACTATGATTATGTTTTTGTGAGAGCTCTTTGTTGGAAATAAGCTTGTGAATATAAAGGCTCTAAGGAAAAATCATCAATATATCCTCTAGCAAATTTGTGATACCTATGGATAAAAGTTTGATGTTCAAGCAAGATTTTTCTACTTTGATATAAGAAGTGTCTCCTTTCCAAAAAAAATTGTAGCTAAGTTTCTTCTTTGGTAACTTCTTGACTCTTTTTGTGAGGGATTTCCTGAAAAATGTTGGTTTCCAATCGCTAATCATATATTTTCATGGTTAACTTGTCAAATTTTTTTTTTTTGGATGATCTTTATCTGAATTAATGATTTGAAAACACAACAAACAATTGTAAAACAATTTTTTTTAAGTCCTAGAATCTAAAAAATAAGTTTATGTTCAAGAATCAAACATGATCCTCCTTGATTTCCACTGGTTTTTGAAAAAGAATACACTTCAAGTAGACTCACTCTTAAGGTCAAAAAGGTCATCATAATACTCAACAATCCACATCTTAAAATTGTGTCAATTCACACAGCCGTGTCACCCCCTAGAGGGCGCTTGTGTTTTTGTCTTTTCTAGGCATATACTCAAAGTCAGATTTCTTGATCTCTTGAGCAAACGGTCCTTGAAAATTATATGGTGAGTCTCTTGGGGGAAGATTCTTCCCTCCCCTTGCACTGAGTTTTACAATGTTTGGTTACTAACATAGCTTGATTCTACACTAAGGTTCATAGATAGGGTATTTGTTTGGAGAGAAAGATGATAAACTCCCTCAGGAGACCTCCTAATCTTTAGAACAAAGATTTTTGGGATGGTTATCTTGCACACTTCTGGTAAATGTGGGTTTCCCTAGATTCACTTTTATTTTATAGTGGGTTGGAAAACTTGGCTTAGGTTGTTCCCACTCAAGTTGTTCCCATAGGGAGAGTACTTTTTCCCACTACGTCAAGCCTTATAAAGGATTAACAAAGCATAAAGTGCATGAAATTAAAAGATGAGTCTAGAATTTTGATCACCTAGTTAAGGGGAGAGAATAGGCCTATCACCACACAATCAAAGTAAACAATGTTCAATTTTAAAGCCCAAATGATAGTTTGCTATTCTACGTGAAGATATTGCTTCACAAAAGATATGATGTAAATTTTAACCGAGATAGCAATGTATGATGACTACCCTAGGATTGGTGTATTTTAATCCAAATGACTACCCGAGGATTGGTTCATTTTAGTCCAAATAAAACAATGAAATTATTGGTCGTGGTTGCATCAAATCTAGACAACAAATTACAAATGTGCTATAATAGAGGTCATATGCACCATTTAATTGATCAGATGTGTTGTAGGGTTTATCTGATGCACTACAAAATTTGTCAGATGAGCTACAAAATTGATTTGATGCACTAAAAAAAGTTGAATAGGGAATAGTCAATCGTGCTAGGAATTTCTGGTTGATGCACTAAAATAGTCTTCAGATGCGCTATAGTTTTTGATGGATGTGCGGAAATAGTCTTCAGATGTGCTAAAGTATCTAGTAGATGCACTGTAAAATCTCTTGATCACGCTAAAAGAAAAATTCCAAAAGCCTATATAGACACTTTTCAAAAAAATTGTTAAAAAATGGGGTTTGTGACCCCACAGTGGGTGCCAAAATGTAAGTGTGGAAAAATTAAGAATAAAATAACACTTCTTAATAAGACATTATATCAAAGATTCAACAATATTTAAACTAATTTAAAGCAATAATCTACTGAAAGCATCATATTGTTCTCTATCTCTAAAGATTTATTAAATCATGAGGCTCTCAGATTTTGTAAGCATTGTGATTGTTAAAATGCCAATCTAGAGAATGAGATGCTACTAAATGCAAGAATCTAATCCTATATGATGATTTCTAAATGATAATGATGAAACTACTATAGTGTAAATGGACATGAAATTTGATAAAAGAAGCTATGGTAAAACTATGATGCAACCATGATATTGATTCTAAAATGCTATGATTGTTATTGCTAAATGATAATGCTATTGCTAAGATGCTTGATTGCTCAAATGGTATTCCTGTAGAGTAAGTTTGCACAAAGTTGGGATCCATTTCCTGCTTCATAAGGTTGTATTTATAGATTCATGACAACATATTTGTGAAGGGGCAGCACAAAAAAGGTTTGGATTTGATTTGGAGGATTGAATGGTGAAGGATGAAGAAGTTTGAGCTGATCATGGGGATTGTTCCTCCCCACAAAAATATTGTGCCAGAGGATAGGAAGAATCAGAGGAAGGAGATTGATAATTTTGATTTCCAATTTGTTTGTAATTTGTCTCAAAACTTTCCCGTGAGTGCCAAGTTGAATTAATTAGATATAAAATATCTAATTTTATTCGTGAATGAATAGAGGAAATAGCCTTTATGCCCTTATTTGAATTTTTGGATTTATTCAAATTTAGCAAAAAAAAGATATTTAATTAAATGAAACAAATATTTGACATTTGTTTATTTAATAAAAAGGGGTATGATAATTAAATAAAAAATTTATGATATTTTTATTTAATTAAGATAGAATAAATAGCAAAATGTAATTAAAATTGAAGAATTAGAAAAATGAACTATATAAATAAATATTTCTATTTATTTAATAGTAGATGAATTAAAGGTTTAATTAATCAAATAATCATATTTAATTAATTAGATTATCTAGACCATTTTTAGGTGTATACAAAGAGAAGTAGAGAAGGAAGGTGGGTAGGAGAAAGGGGGAGATAGAGAATATTAGAGAGGGAAAGAGGGAGGGAGGGACATAGAGAGAAAGGTGAGATAGAGAGAGGAGGGAGGGATGGAGAGAGAGAGAGAGAGAGAGAGAGAGAGAGAGAGAGAGAGAGAGAGAGAGAGAATTGAACTTGATAGAGATTAAAGAGGGAAGGAGAGAGTGATAGAGAGAAAGATGGGAGAGAGGGAGAGAAGGAAGGAGGTAGGGAGAGGTTGAGATGGAGAGAGGGAGATAGAGAGAAGTATATGGGGAAAGAGAGACATGGAGTAGAGAGGAAATAAGAGAGAGATCTAGGAGGATGATTGGGAGATTGAGACAAGGAGAGAGAGAGAAGGATGGAGGGAGTGTAGAGATTGAGAGAAAGAGATAGAGATAAGTATATAGAAAAGGAGAGATATAGATGGGGATGAGGGAGGGAGAATTAGAGATATATATAGAGAGAGGGAGAGACAAGGAGGGAGAGAGAGTTGACAGAGAGAAAGGTGATATAGAGAGAGGAGGGAGGGAAGTGAGATAGAGATAATGAGAGAGGGAGTATATATATATATATAGAGAGAGAGAGAGAGTAGGGAAGGAGAGAAAGAGTGAGAGATAGTGGTGAGATAAAGAGAAGTATATAGGGAATGAGATAGAGAAAGAAGTAGAGAAGAGAGAGATGGGGAGGGAGAGAGTGTGTGAGAGAGAGACACAAAGGGAAGGAGGAAGGTTGGGGAGAGGAGAGGGGGAATGCGAGAGAGAGATGGAATGAGGGAGGGAGAGATATAGATAAGTAAATAGGGAAGGAGAGATCGAGAGGGGGAGGGAGGGAGTAGAGAGAGAGGGAGAGGTAGGGAGGGAGAGATAGGTGAGATATAGAGAGAGGAGGGAGGGAAAGATACAAAGAACTAGAGAAGAGATGACGGAGGGATAGAGGGAGAGAGAAGTGCAATAAAGAGAATGAGAGAGAGGTGTGAAAGGTGGATAGATTGAGAGAGAGAGGAGGGAGGGAGAGAGAGAGGTAGAGAGGGATAGGTTAGATAGAGTGAAGTGGAGAGGGAATGTGGGTGAGAGGAAAGAAGAGAGAGAGAGGGGGAGAGAGAAATTTAGAGAGGGGAGGGGAGGGAAGGAGGGAGGGATGGAGGGAGAGAGAGGTTAGTTAGATAGAAGTATAGAGGGAAGGAGAGAGTGTGAGAGAGAGGTCTAGAGCATAAGGGATACAAAATGAGTGAGATAGAGAGATAAAAATGATAAAACTTGCTAATTACTAAAATTTGACCTCCTGATTACTAAAATTTGACTAAGTTTGAAATTTGTGAGATCATCCAAAAACTAGAATTTGCATTATAACTCTTAGAAATTCGAAAACACTCTCAAACATCCTAAAACTATATACATGAAATATAACTTAAAGTATAAGAAAGTAAACGTCCATATGTAAATGTCAATTTATACTTAAATGCTTATTTCATGTATATAGTTTCCTTGAAAGATAAAAAGAAGAAAGAGAAAAAAATAGAAGAAAAAAATTCAATGTACACCAAAATGTGAGCGACAATAATGTGAGCATGTTCTAACATGCTCATGTTATAACACACTCGGATTTTTAGCTCAGTATGAACAAGCCTAGGCTCAGTAATTACCAAGCCATAACGCAAGCGAATTTTAGTAAAATACACTCGCATTTTCACTATTTTGGGATGAAAAAGTGAATTGGCCACTTTTTGGCCACCCACCTTTCTACACCCGCCTGACTACACTAATGAACATGATTCATGCATCAATTGAAAATCAAGTTTTGTGATAAAATTTTCTTGAAACTTTGGAAACTTATGAATTCTTGCAGAAGTGTGCAACTTAGCATTTTGAGCTTCCCACCAAGTCATTTGATCCCAAACTTCATGATTTTTGAAATTTTAAAACTTTATCAAGTCACCAACTGAAGTAAAAAAAATCAAATCTCCAAAACTATCAATGGTTTAACTTCAAATTTTTACCATCAAATCTAGGATGGAGTTTAAATACTACCTATAAGAATTTTTCATGAAACCTCACCAATCTCTCGAAACAATTATTTTTTGGATGATGTAGGTTTGCGTGTTCGCCTGGACACTCCTACATCAGACATGTCGGGTAAGAAATTTGTAAGCATGGGCTCACAAAGGTGGAGTTAAGTGATTGAATCACCCTTCAAGATTGTGAACAATGTACAACGAATTGCATCATTGATAGCACAACCTCCTTTGCCAAATACTTTTTCTTCTCTCCATGCCTTCCTCATGACATGTCTCCATTGTAAGTCAAGGTCCCTTGCAACCTATTCATACTGCAATTTGCCTTGCATCTATATCCTTGATCCTCAAGAAGATCCCACTTCATCTATTGTAATCTACCACTTCCACAACAACTTTCGTTGTGCTTTCCAACTCTCAATTTCTTAGGACTTTGCACACCTGCAACATGATATTTTTTGAGCTCTTCAATCGTACTTCCTCTATTCATAGGTTACATCATAAGCTTCCTCACATTTAGCAATTTGCTTATGCACCCAAAACCTCTTCTCACTTCCCTCTCCACTCGTGGGTCTTGGTGTGAACTACCTCATGGTTGGCAGTCTGTTCATATGCTTAGAACCTCTGACTCTGATACCATTTGATGAAGATGGGACTCACACAACACCCTCTTCCAATGCTCTCAATCCAAAATCCTCAAAATCACAGACTACAAAAGACTCCATAGTTAAAGACATTAAATCAACAACATTTTTTTATTTCTATCAATCTCATGATTGCACACAACAATTTATTCAAATTCGAAAAAAATTCAAATACATTTATTCAATTCAAATTTCATGAAATTTGCATTACAATTTTCAGAAGACTCCATTGCCCTCAAACTCTTCAACTTACCCTCTGGTCTGATTTCCATCTTCAAGAAAACCTTGGATGCATTAAAACTGCTATGCCATCTCTTTTGGATTTGACTCCGCTCAGCTTGTACTTTGTTTGCCACCACTCTCTCTCGAGTTTCTTATTAAATCTGCCTTGTCTATCCATTTGAATTCCCTGATTATTTCTCATCCAAGACTCAAACTCTCCCACAGGTGCACCTTTCTCTTATTCCATTTTGTGTTCATTCAATCTATATTTTCTTCTGTTCCATTGACTCACTCATCCAAAAAGAGTGATCTGCCAAGCGTTCTTCACTATACCCAAACATCCCACTTCTTCGTGTGTGGTCTCACAGTTGCTTTCCAGATTTCCACGCTATCTCCTTTTAACCTTTTATGCACCTTTCAAATCAATGTATCCCCTTATCTCCATGTGTTGCGGCCATTTTGGTATCCTCATGCCAATCTCCACTTGGTCGACAAGCTTCTACACTTTTGTTTTCCCACTAAACTACTGCCAACCTTCATTATCCACGCCAAGCCTTCTAACTCCTTATCTGTGTGGTAACTTGGTGTTTCTTCTTGTAATTTCTTTAGCACCACTAGTGCGATCTACCAAACTTTCTTCTTGTCTCGGTGCATACCCTTGATATCACGTTCAATCCTTCTTTCGCTATTATCTCAATGCTTTTCCTGTTCCAAATACTATAATCTACAATTTAACCTCTGAGATGGCATCAATGAAGGCTCTTTTTCTTACATTGCCAGATGCTAATTCTTTTAAAATAAATTCCCTATGATGAGACGAGAAGGTGAGGTGTCACCTCCCAACTAGTTATTTAGTCGACCAAGCATGATTCTTTTCAACTGCCATGCGTTCTTTTGGTATTAAAAAACATTTGATAAAAATCAGAATTTGCAAAGAAATGGACTACACCTTTGTTTTCCACCATGGCCCCTTAAAGTCAATTTGAATTGGAAATTAAAGCTACATCCTCCACATCAGACGACATATTCACAAAATATAAAAGAAGCAAATATGTTGGCTACACTAATCAACATGATTCATTCATCAACTGAAAACCAAGTTTTGTGATAACTTTTTTCTAAAAGTTTGAAAACTTATGACAAATTACAGAAGTGTGCAACTTAGCATTTTGAAGCTTCTCACCAAGTCATTTGATCCCAAACTTCATAGTTTGTGAAATTTTAAAACTTTGTCAATTCACTGGTCGAAGTCAGAAAATGATCAAATCTCCAAAACTATCAATGATTTAAGTCCAAAATTTCTGCCATCAAATCCAATATGGAGTTTAAATTCTGCCTATAAGAATGTTTTTCATGAAACCTTGCCAATCTCTTGAAACAATTATGTTTTGGATGATGTAGGATTGTGTATTCGCTCGGATGCTCCTGCATCATGTTCAGATCATAAATTGTTTGCAAGATCAAATTTAATAATTAAATATATGTGAGATAATTATTCTCGAGATAAGTATAGAGAAAACTAGTTCTATTAATTTAAAAAGGAGGGAAATAAATAAATAAATTTTAGGGTTTTAAGTAAGAGGCCATTCTATGGACATGATTAAACATTGTAACCTTAATGAATTAATTTAATATTATTTACATAATTTGGTATGATTATGGAATGGACTAAATTACACTATTCAAGCATAAACTAAAGAGGGCCACAAATTAGCAATGTATTGTTCCTCCTTAGATTTAGAGATGGTCAAAGTCCTAAATAATTAATGTTAAAATTAAAAAATTGAAGATGAAGGTATATTTAAGTATTTATTCCCCAGTGAATCTAATAGGTAATGCGATCTTAGATTTATTATTATCTAAACAATGGAAAATGAATAACCTTGGAAATTAATTGTGTTCAATTTAGTTTCCTCTCTATTAAAAAGGTTATAGATTTAATCCTTAGTAAACTTAATTTAGCTAACTTAGGAGGCCTAATGATGCCATCTTATTCCATGAAATGGGGAGAGTTCCAGTATCTAGTAACTTGGTATAGATGAATAAACAAATTCTTACCTTAAATTATTCCTAACTAGTGTTGATTAAAAGTAGTTAACGATTTAAGCATGAAGGGGACTAAATGACCCCTTACATAACATGGATTCAATTCTTTAGTTATCTTACCCTAACGAGATAAGTTTTAATCTCTTGGTAAGTATAAGTTAACAAGATATGAAATGTATATTAATGCTTGATCTCTTCAAAATGAAAACTAATAATATAGTTCTGTTATACGTAAATTTCTAGACAACTAGATCAAGATGTACTTTATGAAATTTAACCTCCTAAGGACTCAAAGGATGTTGGACCAAGTTATTTAACCCAATTGAACCTATATTTTTGATAAGCTAATGATTGGTTGGCTTTTGTTTTAGAATTTAGTCTTACAAGACTTACTTTAACCAAACCAAGACTCATATTAAGGGTAAGTGCACCAAGATGGTTCCCAAAAAAGGGGCTTAAGTGGCCACTTTTTTTTTGAAATCAGGAAATACTGACCTTGGACGTGAAATTGAGGATAGCTACACTCAAAATTTTTTGATGGAACAAAAACAAGGACCGCAATGCTTCGAGTCTACTTTTTAAACTACTAATTTATTTTGAAAATAGTTGAGATTTTTAAGGGGTTCAAAAGAGGGACACACACAAATTGTTGTTGTTTCTGTCAGAAAAGCATAACATAGCAACTCTTGTGTGACCCGAGCATGGTGGACATTTTTTTAGTATTTTTAAAATCGCTCTGGTCAGAAGTTAGATAACAGTATGTAGTAAGGACTGGATATTTTTTGATAATTTTTTAATGAATATTTGATTTTTTATTAATTTTCTAAGTGGGCACTTCCTAAAAAGTAGAATTTTGGACGTGCTCCCCCTCAAATTTTTTGAAACTAAAATATTTTTCTAAAATTTTATTTTTTTTAAATTGTAGAATGGAATCTAGTTTCTAAAAATATAATTTATTTCAAATTTTGATGAACGGTTAGTTTATAGCGAAAAAAATACCAAACACTGCTTTTTGAAGAAAAACGGACATACAATCAAAGAAATTATGGATGAAAAGTTTAACATTGTTAGAAAGTCAAAAAAATTACATCGTTGGAAAGCTAATAAAGAACCTAACATTACCCATGTCTTCAATTTTCTTGATATTGAACCAGATGCAATCTTGATGGTGAGCACGAACCCGATTATGTGAAAATTTGTTGAATTTGGAAAAAAACACATCTCTGGTCTTTGGGAATGCCCTCCAAGCCTTT
>VDFB02064660.1:0-20001 GCA_007258455.2 Sequoia sempervirens
AGGGATATAAGGATTGGGAGATGAAAGAGATGCTAGGATAGATGGATACGAAGATAAGGATGGGGAGATGGAAGGGATGTTATGATAGATGGATACAAAGATAAGGATGGGGAGATGGAAGGGATGTTATGATAGACAATGTCTCCAAGGACTATGTCACAAAGGAAGCAGATGCCCCCACTCTAGATATGTCATATATGATGAGGCATGAGGGATGGGAGACGAGTGGATGGGAAGATAAAGGAGATAACTAGAGGTGGATTAGGATGAGTCACCAAGGAATATGATAGAGCATGGAGGAAGGGAATGTATACCAAGAGGTGTCCAAAGCATGTATAGATAGGTTCCCCTGTTTTGATCAAGATCACAAGAAGGATGGAGGGATGGGAGATAAATGGGATATGATGGTAGGATGCAGAAGATAGGTGGGATGGAGGGGTTTTATGAAGAGGACGGATAACAAGAAGATGGGTGCATAGCGGGAAGCATAGCAGGAAGCTAGTGGGAATGCATATCAGGAAGTTGTCCCCAAGTGTAGATGGGGATTTACGCATGACGCCTGTTTGCCAGGTTTTCATCATGGTACTTATCCAAGGCGCTTGTTTTCCAAGTTATCACCATTGGATGAATTATTTCTCTTTACTATTTATTTTTTGACGTTTTTTCGATTTTTCGGGTCTTTGGATAGTAGGGGGATGAAAATGGATAAGGATAGAGATGTGGATAAGGGAATTTAGAAGATACATGATAAGGATATGGATGAAGGACTCAAGCATCAAGTTCTATATGAGGTAGTAAGAGCCCATGTTCGAACTGACTGTTGGATGTTGGTACAACCTTATGCATGAGGATGAATTAGAGGGATTTGATGGGGTTGATACATGGGATAATGGATGGGATGTTGGAAAGGGTATGGATAGAATGATGGTGTGGATATGTGATGGGGAGATGTGTTCAGGACCAGCATTGGCACATGTAGTGATGGATGTGAAAAGATAATAGGATTAAGGGATGGAGAATGTGGGGATAATGGAGGAGATGGAATAGTGAATTTCGGGACATAAGGACCCAAAACAGACTTAGGAGATGAAAGGGGGTGTATGATTAGCTTTTGGATTAGCAACTTTGGATGTTCTTCTGATTTTTCATGTGATGGCATTATGCTTTTTTCTTTGGGATCACATGGTTTGATCTTTGCTTTGGTGGGCCTTTGTGGCCTATGGATTTGATTTAGATTTAAATTTTCTTCTCTTTACCATGTCTTTTTGGAGGGGACATGGGGCATAGATTCATGTGGATGTTTGGATTTATGCATTTTTTCTTTAACAACCAAAGTGCTTTTAGTATAATGGGATGGGTGTGAGGAGATGGATGTGGGCGGCGAAGGTAGGGTATGGGGATTATGTGGAAGCGGAGGATGTGCGGGTATGTGCCTTTGTTGATCCTAATTAGGGGACATGTGAGAGGGATGTTTATGATGGATGAAAGGATGAGATGGAGGAGGTGATCTTGGGATATATGGACCCAAGATGGATGGAGTGGATGAAGTATGGGGTATGGTGGATGGAGGATAAGGATAAAATGGATGGAAGCGGATGGAAGGATATAGACGGTGGTTTGAAAGCCGATATGTCGAGGGATGATCAGATGGGGCGATGGAGGCATTTCTTTTTAGAAAAGGCTTCGTTGAGGGCGATGCAGATGTTATACCAACATCTTTAGATTGTGAGTCTTGGGAAATAGGTCCAAGACCTTGCATGCAGACTTGTTCTTTGACTTGGATGGGCTCTAAAATACCTTGCTCATGGAGGCCTAGACCTTTAAATTGATAGTTCATTTTCTTGAGCATTCGATCTAGGATAGGATTTGTGTTATTCTAAAAACATGATGCGAGTCCATTATTAGGTGGAGGATGATGGGTGGTAAATACACTATGCTTTTCTTCTGCGAGGAGGCCACCATGGAAGAATGTGAGAGTACCAAGGGGATATGCAAGCAGTGTAGGTATAACAGTTTTAGGCGATGATGGGGGATCATGAGAAGGAGATGATGGGATAGCAGCATGTGGATAGGTGATATCAGGAGAGGGATTAGGGGATATGATAGGATTTGGATTTGTGGTAGTGGGATCATGTAATGGAGATGGAGATGGAGTGGTGAAAGCTTGAATAACAAGGGGATCATGGGATGGAATGGATGGGGGACTGTGATCTTGAGGTGGACTAGATAGGATGGTAGGATCTTGATCTTGAGAAGGGGATATGTTGGCATGCTTTGGATTAGACTCTTGGCATGACTCATCTTGTGTGGATGGCATGATAATGGAGTCTTGTTGGGACTCTTCAAGTGGGGAAGATGGAGGGACGAAAGATCCATGAGGTTCATTGGAATGGGTTTTGGTGCTACTAGGAGTGGGAGGAGTGGATTGGATTTGGGTATCTTCAATGGATTGGGTAGATCTAGGAGTAGAAGGAGTGGATTGGAATTGGGTGTCTTCGATGGATTCGGTGGTTCTCATAGTAGGAGATGTGGGTTCAATGGATTTAGTGGGTCCAATGGTTTCAATGGTTTGATCAGTGCTAGGGGTGGTAACAACAATGATAGGTGTGGTATGGAGAAGGCTCTCATCACTAATTACCATGGATGATGGATTGGGATGGCATGGTTCCATGACTTCAAGATGTGGAGTTGGGGGTGGCTTCTTTGTAATGAGTCCTTGGAGAACTTCTGAAATGAGAGACTTGCATATGGTTGGCTTGGCTAGGGTGGTAGAAATGGATGAGGGATTATGGATTGGTGGACTAGGGTTAGATGGAGGAATGGGATTGGATGTAGGACTGGAAATAGATGGGGGATTAAGGTTAGATGAAGGGTTAAGATAAGGGGATTGGGATGGTGAATTAGGATGGGAAAATTGAGATGGCGGATTGAGATAGGGAAATGTGGATGTCGGATTAGGATAAGTTGATGTGGATGTTGGATTAGGATAGGAAGGTACGAATGTAGGATTAGAGTGAGTAGATTGGCATGGAAGATTAGGGTAGTGGGTATATGCGGATGAAGGATTTAGATAGGAGGATGTGGATGGGGGATTAGGATAGCGGTATTGAGATGGTAGACTAGGATAAGAGGATGCGGGTGTTGGATAAGAGGATGATGTAGATGAAGGGTATGATGGATATGATGGATATCCCTTGTCAAAGGTAGCAGAAGCAACATAATTAGGCATGGACGAAGAAATAACAGGATAACTCATAGGAGTAATTGGATTTTGGAAAGTGGGTGGAGAAAGCTTACTAGATATGATAGTGTCAAGGGAATCTATGTCATATACCTCTTGATTGACAAGACTTCCATTATTGTTATCGACGTAATTAGGGTTTCCCTTGACTACTATTGATGGAGGATGAGGATTCATGATGATGATAGGATAAAGAGGATGGATGAAAATATTTTGGATGGGATCGGACTAAAGCTCAAATCGGGATTTGGGTCAAGCTCAGATCAGGATTGGACTAAAGCTCATATTAGGATGATTGGATGATGCGATGGGATTGATTATGACGATAAGATTTGATTATCAAAGGATGATTGCGACACCGAATCTACTTCGAGATGGAAGTAGATTGATTGGGTCAAAGGTGATGTAATTGGATTGGATTGGATAAGGTTGATTGGATCAGATTTTGATTGAATAGATCGGATTGGATAGGATTGTAGTGATAGAACGAATGTGATTTGATTGATTAGGTAATTAGATGATTTGACAAAATGATTGGATTTGATAGATTTGGATGATTAGATGGGTATGATTGGATGATGAAAGATGTGAGAGAGACCTTGAGTTTAATCAAAGGAAGTTACCCTTAGTGACCTAGAGCTTAAAAGGATGATCCTAGCATCGAATCCACCTTAAGATAGGAATGGATTGATTGGGCCGAGTATGATAACTTACGACACCGAATTTACCTCAAGATGGAAGCAAATTGATTTGGGTCAAAGTTAGAGACTAATAATCAAGTTCAAGTACTATGGTCAATTTGGGTAACCGCTTTGTAATACAAGGTTAGGACAGTTTGGTTATGCAAATGGTAAAATTATGGCGTTCGTTAGATGAGGGTATGGACTTTTGAATGGATTAGGGAAAGATTAAAACAGACGGGTGGATTGAAGATAATTGTGGAGAATGAATGGGGATTTAGAATGGTTAAACAAAAACTTGGAATGATGAGATGGAGGTTTAAAATGGTCAAATGGGGTTTTTTGGAGGTTTAAAGTGACAAAACGAAGGCTTGGGATGATGAGATAATGGTTGGGAATGGTTAAATGATGGTTTAGAGGCTAAACAGATCCAAATGGGGCAATTTCGGGTGTTCAGGAGGGCAAATTCGCCCCTCTGCAGCAAACCAGGGGCGTAATCACCTCACTGCGGTAAAACAGGGGCGTAATCGCCTCACTGCAGTAAAAACAGGGGCGTAATCGCCTCACTGCGGTAAAACAGAGGCTTGGTTTGATGCAAATGACTATGGAAAGGACTTTAAAATGACAATGATAAGGCCAAATCGTCAAAAGTTCACTGGTTTTTCACAAGAAAACACTCTCAAGCAAATACAACCCTATGATTAGTGTTAAGGGTATGGCCAAAGTGGTCTTAATCTAGGATGCACAAGGTATCTAGGGAGTCCTCGAGATACTCTTGGTACGTGAGGCACAACCGTGAACACCAGCCCGTCACAAGCGTGAGTCGGGAACCTCAACGAGATACTGAAGGGCTCAGACCAACTCTTCACGTCTATCTAGGTATCACCCTAGCTTCGACACTCCGCCAATTACGACGTGACTGGATTGGGGTACAACTTTCACTCTCCCCCCTTTGTATACCCCGCTGGTATGCATGGTTGGAATCGTCCCTTGGGGTGATAAAATCCCCAAGCAGGTCCCACTATAAAGAAAGCACTAACCGTTTCCAACTACTCCCCAGGCTCACACGAAGTGCAAGAGGAAAGCGAAAACAAGCTAATGCTCGCTTTGGGTAACACAAAAAGACAAGCACAACAAGCAATGAATATTACTCCCTCTAATTAATCTATGTTCTTAGATTAATGCAAACAGTAAGGATAATTTTAAAAATTTGAGCAAATGGATAGCCCTACAAGCAAATATTAGATATTTTACCCGCTTTCTCCATCAACTTCACAAGAATATGCTGCAAAAAGTTAGCAAAAAACACATGTATCCTTGCAAGAATAATGTTAAATGAGAAAATAGCAAAGAAATCCAAAGCCAAGATAATAATTTTACCTTCCAGGGGCGCAGTCACCCTTCTGCAGCAAAACAGGGGCATAATCGCCTCACTACAGTAAAAATAGGGGCGTAATCGCCTCCCTGCGGTAAAAACAGGGGCGTAGTCGCCCTTCTGCGAAAAAGTGAGCACAAATTTCAACCCAGGGGGCGTAATCGCCTCGCTGCAGTAAAGTGTTAGCACAAAAACAACTTTTAGCCCAAGAGGGCACAGACGCCCCACTGCAGTAAAGCGTTAGCATAAAAACAAGTTTCAGCTAAGGTGGGCGCAGTCGCCCTTCTGCAGTAAAGTGTTAGTAAAAAAACAAGTTTCAGCCAAGGTGGGCACAGTCGCCCTTCTGCAGTAAAATGTTAGCACAAAAACAAGTTTCAGCCAAGGTGGGCTCAGTCGCCCTTCTGCAGTAAAATGTTAGCACAAAAACAAGTTTCAGCCAAGGTGGGCGCAGTCGCCCTTCTGCAGAAAAGTGTTAGTAAAAAAAATGATTTTCAGCCCAAGAGGGTGCACACGCCCCACTACAGTAAAGTGTTAGCCAAAAAGTGATTTTCAGCCCAAGAGGGCGCACATGCCCCACTGCAGTAAAGTGTTAGCAAAAAAGTGATTTTCAGCCCAAGAGGGCGCACACGCCCCACTGCAGTAAAGTGTTAACAAAAAAGTGATTTTCAGCCCAAGAGGGCGCACACGCCCCACTGTAGTAAAGTGTTAGCAAAAAAGTGATTTTTAGCCCAAGAGGGCACACACGCCCCACTGCAGTAAAGTGTTAGCAAAAAAATGATTTTCAGCCCAAGAGGGCGCACACGCACCACTGCAGTAAAGTGTTAACAAAAAAGTGATTTTCAGCCCAAGAGGGCGCACATGCCCCACTGCAGTAAAGTGTTAGCAAAAAAGTGATTTTCAGCCCAAGAGGGCGCACACGCCCCACTGCAGTAAAGTGTTAGCAAAAAAGTGATTTTCAGCCCAAGAGGGCGCACACGCTCCACTGCAGTAAAGTGTTAACAAAAAAGTGATTTTCAGCCTAAGAGGGCGCACATGCCCCACTACAGTAAAGTGTTAGCAAAAAAATGATTTTCAGCCCAAGAGGGCACACATGCCCCACTGCAGTAAAGTGTTAGCAAAAAAGTGATTTTCAGCCCAAGAGGGCGTACACGCCCCACTGCAGTAAAGTGTTAGCAAAAAAGTGATTTTCAACCCAAGAGGGCGCACACGCCCCACTGCAGTAAAAACAGGGGTGTAATCACCCCACTACGGTAAAAATAGGGGCGTAGTTGCCCTTCTACGACATGTTCTTGCAAAAACCTCAACAACAACAAACGTAAAGTCTAGGAACCCGTTTGTGGGTCTCACCGGGTGTGCCAGAAATGTATACCTTGGAATTTATCCTATTCTAAATGTGCAAAACAACTTAAAATGTGAATGATAAAAGACCAAGGACACCTCAAGATTAGCCAAAAGAGAGTGACAAAACAAGAAGGGAAATAGATAACACAAGACACAAACGGTTTTACCTTCCTTACTGTTGATGTCTCTTTGATTGGCCCTTGCTTGGAATGATATGTGTGCTCATTGATGGCTCTTGATGTGGCTAAAATGGAGGATTTAACTATATGCCTAGATGCAAGTGAATGTAATTGAAGGCTAGATGAGTGCACAAAATGGCAGCATTTAGTTGCAAAATGACTAAGTCCCCTAAATGCCCTTGAAGAGAGGGTATTTATAGAGGAACTTGAATTATCTAGAGAATTCAATGGTCAAGATTGATCCAACAAGGCCAAGATGAAGGGCTATGGTGGGTTGAGAACCCACAAGCCCTCACATCTTGACATGTGGAGGGTGAAGTGGCTAAGGGGAGATGAGGTGGAGGTGAGTTGTCAAAAAGGTACATGATGTGGAGGAAGGACAAGTACCTTCCAAGTACATTGGGAGATGGGAAGAATCTTGGGTGAATAAAAGTGAATTAAAAATTCACAATGATTGGAAGAATCTGGTGGATAAGACAATGTTCCCAAAAGGTGGGAGTTTGTCACATGTGACTTGATGTGACAAGTCAAATATTCTAGAAGGTGCATGGGAAAAGGGGATTCTAGGAGGGAATAAAAGTGAATTAAAAATTCACATGGGGAAGAGAGGAGGGTGAAAAAGGAAAATTCTTGGGGATGGAGGACCAAGGTACTAGTAGGTTTGACTAATTAGTATTTAGGAGAATGGGGGTTAGGCGACTTGCAAAAGTTGGAGGATGTGACACATCCTAATCAAGGATTAGGCATGTGCACATCCTTAATGAAGAATTAGGAGATGGATTAGGATTAGATGAAGATGACATGTGAGGAATTAAATAAATGTAATATTTATTTAATTCATTTGATGAAAAGGGGATTAAGGAGGGTAAGGTATTTAATTATTAATTAAATACCTTAGGGATTTGGCAGAATTAAGGATATTAATTAAATAATAGTAATATTACTTAATTAACTCAAATAAGAGGATGTCTAGATGAAAAGTGATAAATTTGGATAAATTAAGTGTCCAAATTTGGATGTCTACAATGGGATAATACATTGAGTGTGTGAGTGCTTTTGAAGGCTAAATTTTTTCCTCATAAGGATTCTACCAAGGTAAATATTGTGTCATATTGATGGTATATTTGTACATTCATTTGTCTAATCAAATTTCAATACTTGTTTTCATATTTTTCTCTATCAAATTTATAGAAAAATAGTTTATTATGACTATAGGTTTCCTTTCATTAAGTATCAGAGCATAGTTGATAGGTTATGGGAGGAGAGCTCTCTAGTTTTCAACTCTTGGTAGAAATATATTCTTATGCATGGTTAAATCCATGGACTTATTAAAAAAATGAAGGTATTTTGAAGGCTACAGGTGTGTTTCTAGACTTAGGTTTTTGCAAATTTGGGTTTTGATGAATATTTCACAAGTACATTTTTGTTTGGGATCTTTTAGTGAGGGTTTTAGTGGTTATATTTTGTTAGATATATCTTGGAAAAATAAACCTCACCATTGAGTATATAAGACCCAAAATCTTATCGATTGACATAAAACATGATAGGGTTTGGGGATAAAAATGAGCCATTTTTAGAGCCATGAAAGAATCTTTGCAATCATTATCCATATAACCATAAAGAATTTGTAGGTTGGTGTAGATCTATATTGTTTAATATCATAGTCATGTCACAAGTCTATAAAAGGTTATAAGAAAATGTTATTGGAGAATCATACAATTTACAAAATAATTTTAAAATGTCTATAAAAATGTGATAGGCTTGCTCATGTGAGGTATAGTGCACATATTTAAAAAAAATATTGGTTAATAGGGTATGGACCTTTTGGTAGGTGACATTAGCCAAAAACAATTGTACAGGTCAAATCCCTTGGTTCTTTGGGTGGAATGCATTCTATTCATAGCCACATTCAAGGGGTAAAACCCTCTAGCTACAATATCAACATGTCATCAGTGAGCCACTCAACAACACCACCACCATTGAGAGCTCCCACCTCCACTCTTTTGGGGAGTCTCGCATCCTACACCATAAATTATATCCCTTCCACTAGAAAAATTGATGTAGGAGCATCCAAGTGCATGGGTAATCCTACACATCCAAAAACAAGTTTATTATAATTTCTTGTGTTGTGTCTTGGTTTTGCTTGCAGGAACATTTTATTTAAATCTTCAACTCCTTTGGCACAATATGTTTTACAATTCAATGTGAGAAAAATAAAATGGTTAAATTATTGCTTCTTGGTAATTGTTTTAATTTATGTGCATTTTCTGATTTACCAAAAAGGAAAATCCCCAAGCCCATGCTTGTGAGTGGGCATTTAATGCATTTTATAACTCTATTTCATTAATTTGAAAATGCCTTGTTGAGGAAAATTGAAAGGGTAGGTGTTGCAAGAGTGGAGAGAGTGGATTAAGTAGGAAGGAAAATTTTGAAATATAATTGAAGGCTCTTTCCAAAAAAGGAAAACTCGTGCCCAAGAGAAAGATAGTGGGGAATGAAGTTCGACTACAGGAAGGAGAAAAAACCCACAGCTAGATTGCATGGGGATATTTTGCAAGAAAAATAATAAAGAAAATGTGAAAGGAAGAATATATGAAAGGAGGAACAATACTTTTTTATCCTGAATATGAATTCCATTGAATTTGGTGTGTTCTTTAGGTGCTTTTTGTTGGTGTAAAGAGTTGTGATCAGATTTTGTAGTCTTGTAGATGATAGTTTTTAGAATGTGTGAAATTCATGCATGCTCTATTATAGATAGTTGTTGTAGGAATGCCTTGTTTTGTAAATTTGAAATCTTTGTACCTTCATGTATGTTACAGTCAACCTGATTTTTCAATAAAATTTTAGATTTTATTTTTTTGTGGTCATTATTAGTATTATCCAACAAGTTTTAAAGTTTAATTGGTTGCAACAATTGACAATCTTGTGGATTCTCAACCATTGAGCTGCACCAATTAAAATTTAAACCCTATTGGTTAATACTAATAACAACCAAAAAATAATAAAATATGATTTTTAAATAGAAATTTCATATGTTGAACAAAATATTTCATGTGTCCAACAAATGTACAAGATTTTGTAGCAGATTTTATTTAAAAAATCAGGTTTCCTACAACATACATGAAGGTACACTATTGGTGGGACAAGCATTTTGACTGGGGATCTTTCGGTGCATCCCGTGTTGGCGATCGATGTGCCGATGATCGAGATTCCTCCCGAACCCCTTGGGTGGAAAGATATTTTAACCAATAGTAAACTAGGTATTTCCCTCCAGCCTCCTCATGAGGATGAGGTTGTCGTATCTAGGATAGACTTTGCTATATCTGACTCAATCAACGATAGGATTCTATCATCCATGGAAAATGTAGTAGTGGGTAGGTTCCTCTCCTTTAGACCTATTGTGGATATGGTCAAGAGATGGTTTGTTGTTAAGTGGCGACTTAAGGGGAGTGTGAAGATTTGTGCGATGTCTGGAGGGTTGTTTCTTTTCAAGTTCACGATGCCTGAAGATCTGATATCTGTTCTATCCTTGGGACCTTGGGTTTACGGTAAACACAGTTTGGTGTTATGTCATTGGAAGCCAGGTTTTAACCCAGATGTGGACCTCAACAAGTCGGCCCCGGTTTGGGTTCATCTTCCCAGGTTACCTTTGGAATACTAGGATGAATTAGTATTTAAGAGAATTGGTGATTCTTTAGGCCACTTCATTACCTTTGACTCCATTACCAGATTGAAATCTAGGTTAGTGTTTTCCTGTTTCTTTGTAAATATTTGTGTGAAAAAATATCTGCCTAACTCTGTTAAGCTCTATTCAAAATTTGGGTCCTAGGTCCAACCTGTGTGCTACGAAAATGTAGTGGTATTTTGTCAGAAGTGTGCCAAACCTAGGCACCTTATTACTGACTGCAAGTCATCTTTTAATAAGGATCCTAACAAAGGAGTTTCTACTGCTCTTTCTGGCCCTCCTTCTGTAAGTGTTGTTATGTCCAACGTTGAAGCTACTTCTTTGGCAACTATTGCTGACATCCCTTGTTTTGAGTCACCATTGATCGATATCATGGCCATAATGATGAACCCCCTCCCCCAGGTGATATTGTTCCTACGCCTATGACCAGGTCTATTTTGGCCGAGGATCTAGTAAATCTGTCCTTAGATGAGAAGGTGGATTATGTTAATGTGTTGAAAGTTGAAAAACATGTTTCTAACTTGGTGTTAGAGGATGAGGTCATTTCTAGTGGTGCGTTGTTAGAGGTGAATTTTGCTAGCACTAGTGAAACTGTTGGTGAAGAGGGTGAAATATGGGATGATCTGGGCTTGGGTGAGGCATCTGATTTCATCCTGGAGGACTCGTCTCAGGTGCCTGATGCAAATGAGGAAAACTGGATAACCCCGAAGAGAAGAGGAAGGAAGAAAAAGTCTGATGTGGGTGGTGACTCCAAACCAAGTAGGCCTACCCAGAGATCCACATGTCTACAAGAAATCACAAATGAGATTGCCTTGGGAAAACAAAATACATTGGAAGTGTCTTCCAAAAAAGGTCAAAAATGAAGGTAATGTCTTGGAATATGCGAGGGATGAATAGCTCCCATAAGCAACTTGCTCTAAAGAACTATGTTATTGAACATAAGTTGGACGTCCTTCTCCTATAAGAAACTAAAATGAAGAAAGAAAATTTTGATAATGTTGCTAAGTACGTCTGGCCTGGGGCCTCCTACTTTTATAGCGATGCTGGTGGGGCCTCTGGAGGTATTGTAGTGCTCTGGAACCCTTCTAGACTAAATGGCACTGAACTTTTCAGCTGTCAA
This sequence comes from Sequoia sempervirens, assembly GCA_007258455.2. Lineage (NCBI taxonomy): Eukaryota > Viridiplantae > Streptophyta > Pinopsida > Cupressales > Cupressaceae > Sequoia > Sequoia sempervirens. The sequence goes on from VDFB02064660.1 coordinate 11,622, forward strand.
AATAGTGTTGGTGCCTCTTTTAATTTCCCTAGAGGCTCTTGGTCGCTTATAAATGTTTATGCACCCAACCAAAGGAATGCTAGAGTTTCTCTTTGGTTGTCTTTGGCTGATAAGATAATTAACAACAATGGGACACGTTGGCTGGTGGCTAGAGACTTCAAATCCCCCCTATTCCCTTCTGAAAAATGTGGTGGTCTGATTGACTATTCTGACAGTATGGTGGATTTGGAAAAAAAATTGAGTACAATGGGCCTGATTGATATTGACTTGTCAAGCCAAGCCTTTACCTAGTCCAACAAACGTATGTGCGAAGATCTAATTCAAGTTTTGTTGGATCGCTTCATGTGTTCTAGTAACTGGTTGGGCCTGCTTAGGGACACTATGCAGGCTTTACCTAGGACTGTTTATGATCACAATCCTTTATTGCTAACCTCATGCGATCAATCTATTGTTGGTCCTTACCCCTCCTGCTTTGAAATCATGTGGAATTTCCACCTTGATTTCAAAATAAAAAATTGCTAAATGGTGCAATATCCCTATGTGTGGGTCCCCCATGTTTTGTATCTTTTTCAAGCTAAAGCATATTAAATGTATGGTGAAGGGTTGGAATAAAAAGGTCTTTGGGGATGTTTTCCAACAAAATAAAATCACTAGAGATAAGTTGAAAATGATTCAAAAGAGAATGGAGGAAGGGGATATCATTCTATCCACTTACAACCAGGAGAAAGTGATCTGGGGTGAGTGGGAACGAATCCTAAAGAAAGAAGAGATTTTCTAGAAACAGAAATCCAAGGTGCAATGGCTTAGTGAAGGAGATAGAAATACCTCCTTTCATATTTCAGTTGTTAATCATAAGAAGAGGAACTAGATAAACAAGTTGCACAATGCTTAGGGTGAGGTTGTCAGCTTGCCTCCTCTTATTGGCTTGGTGGCTGCAGACTACTTTCAGAAGGCTTATGAGGCTCCTGTTGAAGCTCCTAACCTGACCCTTGACAGTCTGCTGCTTGACTCGCTTCTGAATTTAATCTCCCAGATTGACAATGTGGGGATTCTCGATGTTGTCACACCCAAGGAAGTTAAGTTGGATGCTTTTAGTATGGGGGCATACAAAGCCCCTGGCCCTGACGGTTTCCCTCCGGATTTCTTTCAGACCTTCTGGGAGATTCTTGGTGAGGACCTTGTTCTAGCTGCTCGTGACTTCTTCAAGTCGGGTAAGATACTTAAGCAACTAAATCACACTTTTATATCTCTTATTCCTAAGATAGTTTATCCCCAACATATGCATGACTTTCACCCTATCAACATGTGTAATACTTTTTATAAAATTCTTTCCAAAATATTGGTCAACCACATTAAACCTCTCCTAGATAAAATCATCATCCCAACTCAGAAAGGGTTTGTGCCTGGTAGGCATATTCTTGATGCTACCATCACAACACATGAGCTAATTCACTCATTGGACAGATGCAACTATGCTAGTATGGCCCTTAAGCTTGACATTTCCAAGGCTTATGATAAGGTGATCTGGAATTTTGTCCCTAAAGTCCTTGCAAAGTTTGGTTTTAATCAATATGTGATCAATCTTATTATGGAATGTGTTACTATTGTTAAATACTTTGTTTTGGTTAATGGTTCTCCCTTTGGGTTCTTTCATGCTGGGAAAGTTTTAGGTAGGGAGACCCCCTGTCTCCCTATTTTTTTATAATGGTGGCGGATGTTCTAAGTAGAAACTTCTCAAGTATGTTGTCATAGGGGTCTATAAAAGGTATTAAGGCTACTTCTACCCTTGATCCGACTGTGATTCAACAATTTGTGGATGATACTTTCCTATTTCAGAAATCCTCAGTGTTGGAAGCCAGGAAATGGAAAAACTATCTCAACAACTATGTTGCTTGTTCTAGATAATGCATCAACTACAACAAAAGCATGATCTACTTCTTTGACAACACTCCTAACCTGAAATCTCAGGTTGCTATTGTTTTGGGCTATCAGAGTGGTTCTCTACCTTCAGTGTATCTTGGATTACCCCTAGCTATCAAAGAAGTCACTCCAGAGTTCTAAAATTCTATTTTGGAGAGGATTCAACGTAAGCTTGTTGGATGGAAAGGCTCTTTACTTAGCCATGTTGGTAAGCTTTAGCTTCTTACTGCAGTCCTTCAAGGTATCCCTGTCTTTTTCCTATCCTTGTTTAAGATGCCTAGGTATATAGTAGAAAATTTTGAGAAGATTCAAAGGTTTTTCCTCTAGTCGGGTACTGAGGAGAAAAATAAGCTTTCTTTGGTTAAGTGGGATAAGGTTTTCCAGCCAAAAAGTAGTGGTGGTCTTGGGATAAGAACCATTTCTCTTTCCAATAAAACTCTCATGGCCAAAGTGGGATGGGATCATCTAAGGGATAGGAAGGATTGGTGTGGGATCATGAATGTTAAATACTTGCTGAGCCAATCGCTGATTGACTGCCTTTCAGAGGCCCACCCTCTGGGGTCCTTGGTTTGGAAGGGGATTTGTAGCCTTGAGGATCTTTTGAGGAATGGGATTAAATGGAAGATAGGTAATGGTAACACAATAAAATTATGGGAAGATTCTTGGTTATTGGACTCTCCCCTGGATTCTTCTGAGTTCAAGTTTCTAAAAAGCCGCACCCAACAAGTGTTTGGTATATATATTAGTGATTACCTGATTGGGCCCTTGAGGGTTAGGAAATGGAATGATATTATCATATGCTATCCTTTATCCCCAAATATGTGTATTCTTTCCAAGACCCTCCAGCAGTTACTCGCCTTCACTAGATTACCCTCTTCCCACCGTTGGGATGAGTTCTTTTGGATCCATGTTCACCAAGGTGATCTTACTTTTAAATCTACTTACAAACATCTGACTAACTAGGGGGTTGTTAATATTCTATGGAGGAAGGTCTGGAATCAATACATGATACCGAAAGTCAATTTCTTATGGTGGACTGTTTGTCATAATAGGATTCTTACACAAGAAAATCTAAGGACAAGGGGGTTCTAGATCCCCAATAGATGTTTCTTATGTAAAAGCAATGAAGAATCTGTTGATCATCTGTTCTTATACTGCCCCTTTGCTATGGAGGTTTGGGATCTGGCGCTCAAAATATTAGGGATTCAATGGATTATGAGTAAGGACATCACATCCTTTATTTTAAGTTGGTTTGGACCCTTTTCCCATCCTTTAACTGTTGAAATTTGGAACCAAATTCCTCCTATTATATGTTGGTGCTTATGGAAAGAGAGGAACAATAGGATATTCAGAAACACTAAGATGCAGCCAAAAGAGGTGTTTGGTATTGGTGCTCGGCTCATTGAGGAAAACATCTCTCTCTTCAAAGGGAAAACCTCAGATATAGGCCCAACTGAGTTGGAAATAAACATTGCTAAAGCTCGACATCAGGTTTTGGATGCCAACTCTTATGACAACTCAAAAATTCTTGCCCGAAGAGCTACTATTTGGAAACCTCCTAACAGAGGCTGGTATAAACTAAATTTTGATGGGGTTGCTAAGGGAAACCCAGGCAGAGAAAGTATAGGAGGTGTGATTAGAGACCATAGGGTAAAGTTAGTTGTTGGTTATGCTGGGGGGATTGGACACCACTCTTCTATGATTGCGGAAGCTCGTGCACTGTTAAAGGGCTTATATATAGCTATGTCTTTGGGGATAGAGAACCTGGACATGGAAGGGGAGTCCAAGTCCATTATTGAGGCTATTAATTGTGGCAGATTGTTGGGATGGAACATTAAGGATATTCTTCTTGATATTAGGTTCCTAATGTCTAAACTAAAATCTAAGGTGGCCAGTCATATCTATAGAGAGGGGAACCAAGTGACGGATGCCTTGGCTAATTTTAGCACACACTAGAAACTATCCAAATGTTGGTGGGACTTAAGTATACTTCTGCCTAATATTCAGAGTATTATAGTGAAGGAACAAATCCCTTACTTGACCCATGATGACAACATCGCACATGGTTAGCTAGATTTTTGGGGGTCCCACTTGCTTACTCTTTGGGCTTTGTGGTCTTATTGAGGTGATGGGATGGGTGATGAGTTGTATCGATGGGATGGACAACAAGTAGACTTTTTCAAAAAATAAGATGGAGCTTATTTTGAACAAAGAAATCATGATTTTTTGCGGTAAGTACCAGTGGATTATTACTAAGCTTGACCATACTTGTCATAATCTCCTAATGGGGATCTACTTAAACTATCAAAATTTCAAATTTGTGTTTTTTGATTTTGATGTGACTTATAATTATGAGACTAAGCTCCTTTTTGGCTTTTATTTTTCTGCTATTTTGGCTTCATGCCTTATAGCTTCTTTTTACAGGTTAACTAAAGTTGGCCAACCCCTAAATGCTATGGATTTGGATATTTCTAATTATAGCCCCACAACTATTCTACCTAGAATTATGTGATTCTGTGACATGGAAGGAAATCCTTCCCTACCTATCATGTCCTTTTTACTTAGCCAGGTGTGCGATGTGATCTCAATTAATGGTTCTGCTAAGATGGTTACTAGGAAAATTTTTGCTCATGTGTGTGATCTGTCCATTGGATTGATTGCCAAAATTTTTTGTTCTTGGCTTAAATGCCTTATTGTGTGGGGATTTTTCCACCTTGCTATTTTTTCTAACCTTCTTTGTTTGCAGAGTTCCTAGTTTTATAGTGTGCAAAGTCACATCATGGGTGGAGATAGGGTGTAGACTAAACCGAATAACTACAACGAATTTCACAAGGATCCTTTGGTCTGGCACATTTGTGTTGAAGGTGGCATTGCTCCTATGATGGAGAGGCTTGTGGGTCACGACCCTAATCTATCAACCCATTTTTTCAATTCGTGGAAGAATCTTCATGTTTCCATTGGTGGAATCTCCTTCACAGTGGATGAGGAATTTATTGCATAGGCTATGGTTCTCTAGTGCATGGGAATGAAGCATCCTAAACATTCTAAGACCTAGGACAATGAGAGTATGAATAATTTTTTTGTGGGGGAGGAGGCGTTGGTGCGCAACTAGTCTTGGTTTGAATGGGAGGTGCTTCCGCAGTTGTGGAACCAGGTGTTCCTTGCTCTGATAAAGTATGTAATGTTGGAAGGAAGGTACAAGACCTTTTACTACTACCATTTTCCCTTGTTAAATCATCTTAGGCATAAGGTTCTTATGAGCTTTCCCTTTTACCTGCTTATGGACCTTGAAAATTTGATCAAAAAATGTATTGATTCAGCTGCTGCTAATCCCAATGAACCTACTCCTCTGCCTCTCCATCAGGGTCTTATCCTAAGACTCTACCATTTCCATCTGGCTTTGTGCCCTCTGAAACTTATTTCAGCTATTCGTATTGAGGAAATTGAGCCCCTCATTGTGCCCAACTTGTCCTTGACCGAATCTAAAGGCCCTGTCAGAAAGAGTCACTCGACCCTTGCTGAGAAACCCAAACCTACTACAAAAAAACACGAGGGTATTGATGGTGTTGTCCAGATTAGTGTGGTTGTTAGCTTATGTGACATAAAATTTACCCCTACTAAGACCCCTGGTAAGCCTGGTATGAAGAAGAAAGGTAAGGAGGAGAAGGTGCCTCCAAATAAAGGAAAGAATGTTGTGAGAAAGGATTCCTTGGGTGATACGGTGGTTGTGGAGACCCTGGTTATTGGTTGCGACGCCATCATTAGGTGCTCTAGCAGGTTGGCTAAAAAAAAGAAAAAAGTGCAGGTTAGGGACTTGGACACTAAAGAGGAGTTGTCTGATAGCAAAGGCAGCGATGTGGAACAGGTGTCAACGGATGAGGAAGATGATAAAGTTGGGGGTCCCTCCTCTATTCCTAACATTGGTTTAGCTCAGAAGGAGGGTTTGGCCTCCCATTCATCAAAACCATTGGAGATTGAGAAAAATGATCTCGACTACACTACAGGTAGTGGGGAGGAGATTTGTATGCTGAAAAATAGATTGGACATCTTGGAAAAATAGTTCCTTGGGTTGACCCGCTTCACGGTCAAGATGATTCACTATGTCGCCAGTAACTTGTTAGCTACTATGAAGGATGAGTTTGGGATAAAGAAGACCGAGCACCACCAGGAGTGGGTCTATGATGATATGGTTCAACTATTGTCTAAGAATTGGGAGAAGGCCAGCTAGTTTGTTGTTGGTTTGTTGTTAGTCCATGTGTGTTGTCAATCTCCGTTTGGTTTTAGATTAGGTGTTTTTTGGTGTGGTGTTTTATTTAATTCTTTTTTTATTTGGACTTTCTAGCCCTTGTGGCTCTTTGTGTAGGGTACAACACCCTATAAATGTTGCTTACATTATCAAAAACATACATAAAGGTATGAAGATTTCAAATTAACAAATCAAAGTCATTCCTACAACAACTATTTACAAGAGAGCATATGCAAATTTGGTTACAAGACATAATAACCCAACCAGAATAACCTTGGATAGAATAACCCAGTCACAATAACCTAAGGAAAAAATAACCCAGGGTCATAATAACCCAAGCCAAAATAACTCGTGGTCAGAATAACCCATGGACAAAATATCCCTATAAGAATATAGAGAAAAGAAAAGAAAATTTATAAATTACATGGGTTATTCTTTCCATGGGTTATTTTGACCACGAGTTATTTTGTCCATGGGTTATTATGACCTTGGGTTATGTTGTCCTTGGGTTATTATGACGGGGTTATTGTGTATAGGGCTATTGTGGCCGGGTTATTATGTCCTGATACCGCAAATTTCACACATTTTGAAAACTATCATCTACAAGCATACAAAATCTGATCACAATGCTTCACACCAGCAAAAAGCACTTGCAACACACCAAATTCAATGGAATTCATCTTCAAGACAACATAGTACTATTCCTCCTTTCGTACATTCTTCTTTCACATTTTCTTCATTCTTTTTCTTGAAAACTTTTCCCCTAGCAATTTGGGCATAGATTTTTCCTTGTTTTTGCAATGAAACTTCATTCCCCACTATCTTCCTCTTGGGCATGGGTTTTCCTTTTCCTAGAAATATCCTTTAAATACATATCAAAATTTTCCTTCTCGCTTCTCAATTCACTCTCTCCACTCCTACAATGATTTCCCTTTCAATTTTCCTTAATAAGATATTTTCAAATTCATGAAATAGAGTTACAAAATGCATTAAATGCCCACTCACAAGCCTAGGTGTGGGGATTTTCCTTTTTGGAAAATAGAAAATACATAAATTAAAATAATTACCAAGAAGCATAATTTAACCATTTGTTTTTTCTCACATTGAACTTTAAAACCATACTATTCTAGAGGAGTTGAAGATTTAAATAAAATGTTCCTACAAGAAAAACAAAAATAAAATACAAGAAATTAAAATAAACATGTTCTTGGGTGTGCAAGATTTCTCATGCACCCAAATGCTATTTCATTAAACAACCCATGTAAGAAATAATGTTTCATAAGTGAAGGATCATAAACATTCATTTGGATTTGGGTTTCCAAACCCATTTTGTCTCTTCCATCTTCCTTCCTTTCTAGTGACCAAATATTCCTTGTTTTCTTTTCTCGGTGTCTTCCTAATTGCTCTTGAATTAATCACTTTATCAATTTCATTTTTCTTCTTTTTTGGTAGTTGTTGCACCCTTCATGTTGTGTCATGGAAATCTGAAGCACTCCCACTTTTTCCTTTCAGAAACCTCTCCTTTCATTGTTGAGCTAAAATCAGGTTTTCCTTTTTAAATTTGTGTCTTCTCCTTAAATTAGCATGATCTGTGTGACTCTTGGTGATTGTTTGTAACTTCTCTTTCATAAAATTAAACTTCTTAAGGTTATCCAAAAACTTCTATTCCTTTAACCTTTGTAAAATATCTCTAATATGTTTCAAACATGATCTAAAATTTCATTTAAACAATTATAAACTTACCAAGGATTGGTTTATGTGCTTCATCTTTCACAATAATTTTGATCTCCATGGGTATTTCGTGCTCTTTTTCCATTGTCTCAACTTTTTTTGGATGAGAAACCAAGGCATAACACATCTCTTCCATTTGTATCTCTTTTAGAATTTTGTTTCCCAAAATTACATGTACATTAGTATCACTACCCACTTCCTTATTTTTTTCTTCCACTGATGTCATAACATATTTTTTTGTATCTTTTGTTATTGTGTAAGTGTTTGCTTCACCATCATGCATGGAATTTTGGTCATACTTTCATGGTCTACCCAAAAGAATATGACAAACATCCATGGGCATTACATCACACATAATCTCATTTCTATAATTGTCAATATGAAAACTTACCAGACATTGTTCATTCACTAAAAGTTGATGGCCCTTTTGCAACCATGTGACCTTGTAGTGGTTTGGATTTTTTCTTCCTCCAAACTTAGTTT